>JBAMJV010003723.1:0-32500 GCA_037951105.1 Echinarachnius parma
GTAACTTTGTTGACATGTGCAAAAAGTGATGAATGGTTGATGCAATGTATATTATTGTTATCTCATACGGTATGTCCACAGGGTATTGTGTGAATATTTCAAGTCAAATGGACATTGCATGGCCAAGTAATGAGCGAAAATGCAAAGTGATATTCAATAACTCACTGCACTCACTCTGCACACAGAAGAAAAACTCTCCCGGAGTTTTTCTTATCTGAATACTTCGATCGTACATATCTTTGTAACGAAAGGGAAATTTGAAAAACCGAAACCTGTCCCATGATTTTATTGTTAATACGAATACAACAAGGTATGAGGGAATCGCTAGAATGAAACAATTATTTTGAGGATTTGGACAATGTTACTAAGTCCCTTTAATTGTCACTCCATTAAGTAATGAAGAGCTTAGTTCCAAAAGGCGCTAAATCTACTTTCCATAACAATTGAGTATAACGATATCAGTACATTAAAGGGGGTAGTTCAGTTTTGGTAATCACGAAATAATGTTTTTGTGAGATAATGAAAAACTGAGTGTAAAATTCAAAAGAGCATACGATTCTAATGGCAGAATAAACTTTATGTGATTAAAATCGGTTCAGAAACGGCTGAAATATCAATAAATATATCCGATCGGAATAAATCCGGGGCCAAGATTTATTAGATGATTTTTTTTTAAAATGCGTACACTTTTTCAAAAAATTTCAAAAGAGGTTTTTGAATAGTTGTTGATGATCCCTCTTTTTAATCACTATTTAAAAAAAAACATCACATGCATAATTGTGTATGAAAAATGGGTGAAACCAATGTTCTTTTAGAGAGCGCCCTCTTGTGTTTTAATAGCTCTTTTTAAAAATGATAACAGGCTTTTTACTTAATCGTTTGTAATTTTCGAGCATAGTGGAGTTATAACTATTAGTTTGTAATGTGATTGTGCAGGTTTGGGTTACTAAAGATCAGCCTTATCAAAACTGTACTACCCATTTAATAAGCTATCTAGAAATTCAAATTTACGACAAATTACACAATCGAAATCAAAATTTGGAATTGTCCATTTTCATATTCTCAAAGGCATGTGTAAACAGTTGGACAAAGAAACCTGCTTTTCTCCAAATTTGAAAAAAAGGAGATTTAGCGCCTTTTGGAATTATGAGATCTCGTCAAACACGACTGACGCAAGGAGTGACAGAATGACGAACGGGGGATAATAATTACTTTCGTTCTTCTGGACGATGGCAAATAACAAAAAATGGACATCGACAAAAAAAAGCACCCGGACAATGACCAAAAATGGACGATAAAAGCCAATGATCTTGGGTTACCTTTAGATGAGGCAATCAAATTTCACGGCCAGTCGCCTCTTTAGCACGGTGATAAAATATAAATACTGGCTGCGCGTCCCCCCCACCCCCCCCCCCCCCCCCCCCTCTATTTTGGGTTAAATAACAGCGTGAAAGCTTTCACATGGCTGTCTTATTATGCGCACCCTTTCTCAATTTCCTATACCTGCCTGCATGGAGAGTGTTTACATTAACCGCATTATTATACATTGTTTATTTTAAAATGAAAGCAATTGTAAGTATAATATATCATCTAAAGGTCTTGTATAATGTAGGTGAAGTGCGATTAATGGATTGTATATAAACGAGTGCATATTTGTTTTCGTGTGGTTAATATGACAGGAGAGAATTTGCTCTTTAAACAAAAATATAGAATGTATAATTTAGGAAAATAAATTAATTTGGAGAATATCATCTACAGGTCTTTTTATATAGTATAGTCGTAGTTGTGATTATTGGCTTGTATAAATGAATGTATAAATGAGTTATTTTAATCTTTTGGATATAACATGAGAAAATTTGTCTTTTTATAGAATGTAATTATGAACTTGGATATAATGAAAACATCTAAAGGTCGTGTGTAATACAGTCGTAGTTTTGATGAATGGATCGTATAAATGAGTGACACTCATTGGTTCATGTCGATTCATATGACAAAAGAGAATTCGCTAATATGGGATATATACTTGGTAATTAAAACGTATTTTTAGAAAAACATCTAAAGGTCTTGTACATGATATAGTCGCTGCTTGTGATGGATGGGTTGTGTGATGGGTTGTGTAATCATGAAGAGATATATATATTTTTTTATTTTGGTCATGAAAACTTTAGATGTGTCTTTTTATAGAATATATACGTGGCAATGGAATATAATGTAGGCATACCATCTAAAGGTCTTGTATAATAGAGCTTAGTTGTGATCAATGGATTGTATACAGGAATCTATAATTTGTTTGATTATGACCTTTTGGTTATGACATGCTTGAATTCGGCTTTTTTTTATAGAATGTAATTATGTTCTTAGTAATGAAATGTATAATATGCATGTTATGTATAAAAGTCTTATACGGATATACTCATGGTTGAGATTAATGGATTGTATATATAATTTGTTCTTGTTGTTATGATAGGAGAGAATTAGCTAATGTTTCTCTTCATAACAATAATACATACCACGGGCGTAGACATGTCATTGATACCCATTCAACTGGGGGGGGGGGGATGATCTATTCATCCATCCCCCCCAGTTGAATAGGTATTACGTAACTCGCTACGCCCGCGATACATACATTGGCTGATGCCTTTGTTTACAATAACACTGGGCATTGTATATGGCTATAATTATGTTGGTTTATGAATTATTAAGTTTCAAGTTTTTGTTATCTTTTTTTTAGATATCCAACAAGAGAAGATACAAATCATAATATGAATATAATAATTATAAATATAACATATATAATTATAATAATTCATCATTTTTGTTTACATATCAACAAAGATACTTTTCTTTTCTTTAGGAAAATAAATATGATTCGATCATAAGACAAAGGTTAATGAAGTTAAAAGCAATAGTTTTATTGAAACAGATTCATCATGACAGGAACGGTCAAATAATTTAAGTAATAATATATCAGTAAGAGACTACATAATGTAAGTTATTTAATTTCTCAAAGTATTACAATACTTTTATAAAGGCATGTATCTATAATATTTCTAAATTATTTCATCCTTCGTGTCGCCCACGGTATTAACTCGAGAACGTCCCAGCTATAGTCGCCGAATTTTCTCTGAAAAATGAAAGTAAAACATAGTTTTTACAAAAAAGAGGAGAAAAATCTCAATAACAAATCAAGGATAAAAGAATTTGAGAAAAATCAGGATTTAATATGAATCGAAAGTATGTACAAAATAATGTCTGCGGACGTGAGAAATGTGGGCATGCACCTTCTTCGCAAAACGGTAATATATCGAAGCCTCGGATCGGAGTGAGTAAAAAGTCCTTCAGATAAAACGAGAAATAAAAGAAAATATATCTTAATATATGAATAAAACGAAGACAGTGATGCATCTTTGAAAATTATTTCGAGGTCATCCCTGGGCGTTCACATCTCGATGTCCTTTTTATTATTTTTTGTTTAAATCATTTTTTTGTTAAAGAAAAAGAAAAGCAAACATCAGTAGGAAGCCGAGCGTTCGTTCGCCCTTGTAATGATGCCAATTGAGAGCAGAAGGATATTTCCGTCAACTGACCTATATTCTACATGAAAAGAAGTTATATTATGTTCTTCTCACCAGCCTCCCGCCTTCAGGAAAAATACCCAGACAATGTTGCAAGGAAACAAAAAAAAACATGGACATTAATTAACCGGTTCCCTACCTAGGGGTAAGCAATCCCCATAGATTTAATACTGGGCATATGTACCCGTAGACGATGAGTTAACTTCCCCTTATTCTGCCTCTTCTGCCGCCCAAGGATGCATGTGTGTATAGGGGCATCACCCCACCTCGCGTCCACACGCACTGGCGAATCCTAGGGGGCTTGGGGGTGCAGCCCCCCATACTTTGTGTTCATGTATAATTTGTCGGAAACTTAGTACCTAGGAATCAGTTATGTTCAGTTAGGGAGTTACTATGAACATGCCTTTCACTGTTCACCTCTGTTGAGGGAGCGTTTAGTGAAGTTGGGGGAAATCACATAAATTTAGTTGTTTTATATAAAAGGAGTCGGATCAGCCCCCAACATTTGGGGACTCGTTCGCCCTTGTCCGCACGTCACATTTGTTTTACCCCGGTTCTCTTGTAATAAAAAAACATAGGGACATTGGCCGGTCTGGAAGCAACACTAGGGCTTCTAGGGCTTCTTCTAGCGATTGAGGGAGGGCATACAGGGGTAAGAGCCCGTACCTACCATATACCTACAGGGTAGTGAAATGTCCTATTTAATGAGCAAAAATCTTTATTAAGGTCTACGACATGTGTGATTAAACAAAGGGGGGGGGGGGGGGGGGGTGAGGGTTGAGTGACGACTATTTTGACTTTCGGATATCTAACACTGAGTTTGTTTCTGTCACTGCCTGAAAATATAGTTTACTTATATAAGCCATTATAATTATACAACATTGTAATCGTATTGGAGGTGCCGCCCCGAGCCCCCCCCCCCCCCCCCCCCCCCTCATTACCATCCCCCAAAAATGTACGCCAGTTTTTATATGGGTAACATTCCCGTTCAGGAACCCATCATATCAGATGGGTATTGGTTTGTGTCCGTTCGGTCATTCGGTTCATGATATCACCCCATTCTATTTTGTAAGAATGGCCATTATTACAGCTTTTTTTTTATGTTGGTCATTTGTGTTTGTTTCTCGTTATTAATATGCAATAAAAAATGCTGGATATTTATTCTTACTTTGGAAAACCATGCGCATTTTAAACCTTGTTTTAACTTAAATCTCGTTTGTGTGAATTCCAACCAAAATAGTCTCGGTCACAATCATCAGTCACCAATGTCTCGAACATCAACATATCAAATTATCGAACCTCTTAATAAAAACAGCACGATGACCATACAATTTGAACAAATATATATCCTAAGGCTTAATTCGGATTCTGGTTGTTCATAATTTGATTTGATTTGATTTGATTTGAATTTATTCCTATAGTTCACAATAAACACTTTTTTAGGGTTGGAACTTAGAAACAAAGTAAGCTATTCATGAAAACATACACAAAACTATAATAAAAACATGCAATATATGGTTAATTACTTAATCAACCAATGATATGTTTTGCAGCCTAATTTGCGATATATATACGTGGGGAACCAAAGAGATCTGCAGCAGAGCTCGAATATATTTGGTTCCCGGAGGTAATTTTATCTTTTCAACATCACCTAGAACAAACATAATGTAATATAACAAAGATATAAGAAGGAAATTGAGAACATTAAGTTAAAAACAGTCAACAAAATGATGAGAAGATTATAACGTCACAGTGCCGCCCTTCAGTCCTGAATATTAGTGCAGTATTGACTAGGTTATGACAGTCATGATGACTAGTGCTGAAAAATATATCGGCAATCAGTTATTTGGGTTGAATCATTATGGATAACCATTAAGAAATATATCAATAATTATGTCAACATTATTATGTATTTGAAGAGATTATTTTGTGAGATAAAGATACCATCATACCACGATTTATTTTCTTAGAAGTTACTCATTGCATAATTTTATGAAGGTATATTTTGGAAGATATGATTAACGGTATCACACATTTATTGTTATTTTTATACTTTGTCAGCAGGTTAAATTACAATTCTCGAATTTGGAAAAAAAGAGTTATCGTTTTTGTTTTCTTCCAATAATACCCTTCATTTGTTTTCGTGTGAAGATGACCCCAGGAAGTAAACAAACGACGTGACAGCTGATTGGCTGCGGGGTAGAGGTCACGGGACCCCGTGTACGGTGTAGGCGGGAGATGTGTATTATAATCATGAGCGCGCGCGTCGCGCCCTTTCTCTCCCCTAATTAATTTGCATCTCGGATCAGTGTGTCACAGCGCAGCCAATACTCACGACATTGGCATACAGCGTGGCGGATCGATTTGGGGCACACGAATTATTGAGATGGAGGGGGGGGGGGGGGGGGCATACTTTATGTATTTTGTTTATTTTTTCGAAGATTTTCAAAGATTGTCTCACCTTGGCTACGCCATTGGGTCACGGTATAATTCGATGCGTCTTGATTGGCCTTGTATCAATGTACTGTACAACCCACGCAACAATCCCGCGGAGATGATGAGAAACCTAGCTACTGATGCAAAGGCAAATTATTTCTGAAGTACGGATTTTATCATGGGCGAACGGCTGAGAACATTTTTTTGCTGGGGGACGAGGGGGGGAGGGAGCAGGTATTGCCCTTATCATCCTTCCTTGACTGGCCAAAACAAAAGGGAAAAGCTTGTTACCTATTAAATAAATCGATAGAGCGCTCCAAAATATGGACTGATTTTAATGCCTTAGTCAGAAAATTACAAGTAAAGGTTTCGCCAGAATATGACATGATTTTACCCCAACAGTATGACACGAGTTTTCCCCAATACACTTTCTGCCCGAATATTGAAGTTTTCACAACTCTCGGGAGGGGGGTGGAGGGGGGGGGGGGGGGGGGGTTGCAACCGAAAACCCCTCCCCATCTCGTATACGACTATATGGAGTATCATACTCTCAGATACATGTACAGTATACACCAGTTATGTTCATTTGATTTCCACTAGCCTTCATAGGAAATCATTCATACAATCAAATCGTTAATGCACAATAGATATAATTATGTGGAATTAATTATAATATGGGTGCTTAGAATGAAGATGACTGTATTCCATTCCTTCGATAAGATGAACGGGCTATTCGCATTAACTAACATTTTATTCTTACAATTTGATTTGGACTCAGAGGGTCAAAGAAATTGATGAATACAATTTTAAGGCTGGCAGGCGATTAACCTTCTGACTGTGTCGAATAAAATTATAACATTTACCGACCCGATTCTTGAGGATAAGCCGCGCATCTGTCCCCCAAAAAACAAAATGGAAGTTCAGCTATTGTGCGCCTTTACAAGCAGATCAATAGATCTGATTCTGGAAGAATGAGACTAGAGTCGACGATGGCATTTAGTGGGTTAATAAAGGCTCGATGATATAACCCAGCTTCATACTCTCAAGTCTCAATACTGCAGAGATCTGTGTCGGAAATAGGGCGTGTGTGCCTTCTCTTGACTATGCCTCGTGAGATAGTGTCTGCCACGTGCCGAATGGCGCTCACGACTTCTTCGCTGCATTACGGTGTCCTAGTTCGCGGTCGTTCACATCCCAGCCAGACACTGTACCGCACTCTCACGGAGATGGCGCTACTCCAGTTTATGCTCGCAGAAATAAAGCAGATGTGTTCTTGAATTGATAGACCTTCATACATCTTAAAGGTTGCTATGCGTGGGGATTTAGAGGGCACTTTTCGAAAATGTTTTAACGCGGTTCTCCATTTTAAACTAGGCTGGTGTGTGCGAACTGTACAACACTGAGCCAGTCTGTATTTCACACCGTGCGCAAGGCGTTCGCAAGATGGCACCGCGCATTTGATCTACCAATCTAAACCTGAATTTGACGAAACAATCTCTTTCACATGAATGATATGTAAAAGGTATAATACAAATATTTAACAAATAATTGCCAAATTATAAACAAAAAAAGGAAGAAGAATCGAGCAATGAAAAGGGTTTCATGGGAACCACCTCCATTCAAGGGTCTTGTGGCTCGATGGTTGAGCACCAGTTGAGCAATCCGGATGTCTCGGGTTCGATTCCTAGCGAAGCCTATTTTACTTTGCTCATTTTCAATTATAAAAAAGAAGTATAAATTAAAATGTTTTTTTTTCTCCAAAGTTATAGCAAATACAAACTGATAAAATTGCATAGGGTTCTAACAAAAATAATAGGCTACCAGTTTGTTTTCGTCTATACTGATGTTCCATTTTAATCATCAATTATTCTTACGAGAATGCTAATGATGTTAAATAATTGTAAAATTGCGATGAAAGAATTAAGATTAAACACAACTACAATAAAATGTTGCAGTTTTCGTACAATGTATTCTATGTTAAAACAAAACATTATTTTTTAGCTGGAATATTAAGTAATATGCAGTTAAAGAAACAACAACAACAACACACATTTGTTCACGCTTGGAAGTGATGATATTCTTTCAAGGTAACACTTAGTACAAGCTTTATAGTTTATAAATAACGTAAGATGTTAGTCCATCGAATTTTAAATTTAGATTTGTTATAATAACCAAAAAGTATTGTTTGGCGTAAGATATTCTAAATTGAACGCAACGCCGACAATTGTAATAACAGCATCAACAACAACAATACGTTCAACGCATATGAAACTGTAATTTGATACTTCGCGCCTCAGCCTCATATCGCAAGTGTTAAATCCGATATAAATATAATTAGATGCACACACGCAAGATTACTATGTTTATCTGTGTTACTTTAAATATAAACAACCGCAATGAAATAATAAAATAACGTAGGGTAACGGTTGGAGATTTGCAAATCCCCGTAGAGACTTCTGCGACAAAGTAGATGGTAATGAAGGGAAACACGACCGGGGGGAAACACGTATACACGTGTAAATCCCGCTTTTCCTTTTGTGAGGTGTGAAATTAGGGTGATCCGTCCTTTCCAAACCTTTAAATCATGACACGCGTGGGGATGTAGAGGGCGCTGTTCGAACATAATTCTACACCGCGGTTCGCGATTTGTAACGTGCCGGGCTAGTTTTCTTCGCATTATAACTGAGTAACGCCGCGTAACACTGAGCCAGAGTGTATTTTGGACCGTGCGCGAAGCTTTCGCAAGATGGCACCGCGCGTCTGATTTAAAAATCGGAGATATACCTTTAATCAATCTGGCAAGGTATTTTCGTTTGTTTGTTTGTTTGTTTTTATTATTTTTGGCATCTATTTACTTTCTTTCTTCTGTACTTTCCCTTTTCTTTTTCAGTTGATCGTAAATGTCGAATTCGTTCTCTGTTTAGTCCACCCGCCCCCTCCATCTTCGTCCTCCTCCTCCTCCTCCTCCTCCTCCTCCTCCTCCTCCTCGATCCTCCTCCTCTTCCTTCTCTTCCTTCTGTTTTTTTGTTCACATTTATATTATTTGTGTGTCTGTGTGTGTTTCCTACTTTCACCTTTCTATTGAATATGAAGTTATTGTTTCCATTGCTGGCTCTTTCTCTGTTCTTGACATTCTCTTCTCTCTCACTTCTTTCATCTGCCTTTTTGTTGATGCTTTTTTTTTTTTTTTTTTTTTTTTTTTACTAGGCATCCGATTTTGGTGCTTTTTCTGTAATTTATTTTCCTTCATGATATTATCTTTTACTAAGCTTTGGTTCTCCTTCTATATATATATTCTTTTCATCTTCATGCTTCCTTTTAGTAAGCATCGAATTTGGGTTCCTCTTTTGTAATTTCTTTTCCTTCTTGAAACTTTCTTTTTCTTAGCATCTGATTTGGGTTCATCTATATTTTCCTGTTCTTCTCGAGTCGATGCTTTATTTCACTTAGTGCATTGAGTTAAAGGCAAATATGCGTGGGTTAAAAAGGGTAGTCAGCAAAATCCAACTAGCACTCCACCGTAATCTTCCGAGGTAAACTCACGATACCGTAAAACTTCGCCTATAGGCGGTACTGGTTCAATAGGGTTGTCTCAACTTTACATGATTATGCTATCATGAATATTCATTAAGACCTGCTCGAAGATCGTTGACAAAGGGCTAGATACATATTCATTATACTAGATCCTTGTGGACGCGGCTGGGGCTGTTGATTAATACCTGCTAATACTGTGAGATAGTAGCGCCTATAGGCGAAGTTTTACGGTATGTGTTGGATCGATCGAAGAGCTGTGCTTCTTATGAAATAGACCGCTTCTGTAATGTATGCAAATAATATGCGTATGACGTCAGACTCTCCGTCGTCAAGCTTAACAAAAGTAACCATGTCCGGCAAGCTAGCTTGCCGGACCTAGTTTTTTGTTAAGCTTGACGACGGAGAGTCTGACGTCATGCGCATATTATTTGCATACATTACAAAAGCGGTCTATTGCATGCTTGCTCCTGTGATCTGAGCCCGAGGCAATCGCTGATAACATCAAAAAGCGGCACTTTCAAGTCGGTGCGGTTAAGCCTGTTACGTAATAGTTTCGCTTGTAAACATCTCTGATGGAACTCCATTCGACCATGATTCGACTAGTACAAATATTCCGAACGCGACTCGGGCATTCGTGAAGTGGGACAGTTTGCGATCGCTACTTATAACTGAGCCAATGGGGATTACGTACCGTGCGTAAAAGTGCGCAATATGGATCCACGCGTCTAATAGACCGGTCTGAATTCCCTTTAAATGGTTTAATAGTCAAGGGACAAGCCACGTATACACGATGAAACGAGCATTATGAGATAGATCGTCGCCTTTCTATATACAGTGGCCACTTTTCTTGTTCCCCTACCATCCCTACCATGCCTACGGTGCACGTTAATTTCATGCAGGTTTGATTGTATACACAACACTCTTTTCCAATTACTTGGCATTTAATATAAATACCGAAACCCTCGTCACCCCTCGATAGCACACTTATGCGAAAGGTCATGGTGAGATGTTGTCAAACATAGATTAATACCCCTGTGCATTTTAATAGGAAATCGCAAGACCCGAAAGGCCCTTGTGAAACTTATATTGTTTGCCTGGTAACTATGAGCCATTATTATAAAAGAAAATACAAATCATCATCCGACCACAAAATGCTTACTCATTTTTTGAAGGTCAAGTACCTGTTATAAATATCTCAAGAGAAAATTAACAGAAACTATATAACATTTTGGAAAAAACACGATAATATGCATGCTCTTTATCATGTGTGTTTGAAATGGCATGGCATTTATTATTATTCCAACCACTGGCAACAAAATTGCTAAATTTCCTGTAAAAAAAACCCGATTCCGTTTAATTTTTAAATATTGATCAATTACCAATAAAGCTTCTAAAGAATGCAAAGGGAATCAACGAACCAGTTCGATTTAAAGTGGGTGCTGCAAAGTTCCTTAGAGGCTTAAAGGAACTGCATCGTTTTGTATTTAAAGATGAATAACAGTTTTGGGAAAGTTACAGAAAACATTTACATTTGCCAAATTAATTGATCAATATTGTTGAATAAGTATCTAAAAAGGGATTGTGTGGTAAAATCCGAACCTAAGGATCGTTACATGCAGAAATATCGGAAAAAGAGCATGTGCGGACCACTTGGACTTTTGCACATAGCGTATGCGCGATTCCGCGTTGGCGATCAATTTACTGTAAATCAGTTTTATAATTTTGCAAATATATCCATTATTAGGCGGTTTCCTGGCCAAATGTTTATAATCCCATATTAGTAAAATTATATTCTTTCACATGGTTGGTAATAAGAGTGTACATTTCATTTTGTGTGTGTGTTGGGCGTTTCCCACTACTGTCATTTCCCTTTAAAGATTGCCATACGTGGTGATGTAGAGGGCAGATCGAACACTGGTAACTAGGCTAGTTTGTGCGCGCATCGTGCGCAGGGCTTTCGCAAGTACGAATCCGAACCACCTCTACTATGTGAACATAACTATAGGGAGTTTCGCGTATGTCGCGCTCACGCACAAATCCGCCTTGTTCTCGAGAGAATGGCGCTGCCCTCTACGTACGCATTTCTAATTTTGACGACACACGGGCCCGAATTCTCATCAGTGGCACACTTTTAGTCTGGGCTAAAACAACAAACAAACACATACCAATAACCAGTTAAACCAAGGAGGTTTAAAACCATTTTGCACATGTGGACCCATTAATGGTTGCCATTCGCCACCAGATATATTATAATTGTTTCCTTTCATTATCCAGTCAATCCCTCTAGTTCTGTTTATGCTTTAGGACAAAGGGCCGCTTGCCATTTCAGTTCTAGTATATAAACCGGTAACCAGTAATATAATGTCCTGGATGATACAGGACACAATTTTGCTGATGACCGACTATACTATGACTTGAATTTCAAGCGACAACAATGGGTCCACAGGTGCAAAACGGTTTAACTGGTTACTGGTAGTCCATGTCTCTTTAGCATGTTTAGCCCAGACTAAAGTTGTGCCTCTGATGAGAATTCGGGCCAATAACTTTAACCATTCCGTTCATTACATAGGCCTACTCCTCTCTTTTTCCAACTTGCCCAGTCGGGCAAAATCCTTTAAAAAAAAAAAGCTTGCCCGAAATCGGTACATTATGAAAAGAACATTCAATTTTAGTATATTATTTTTTAATTTTTTTTTAAACATTCTCTAGAGAAATTAGTGACTACAACATTATACAACAATATTGCCAATTATTTGCTGGCTATTACTTGTGCATTTCATTCACATAATCATGTACATTAAACACGTTAAAAAATTGTTTTTAAATCTCAATAAGTTTGATGTAAATTGTTTGCCCTGGTTGGGCAAGTAACTCTAAATTGTACTTGCCCACAGGAGGTGATGTTCACCAGCCCTGGTGAAGAGGGCAAGTGGGAGACTACTGCCCTTTGTTAGCAAATAAAACAGCTTCCTCACCCCCAATGTTAGGTAAACACCCCCACCCTGATATAGGATAGACAACTGCTGCCCCACCCCCGAATGTTAGTTTAATATACCCCCACCGTGGCATAGGGTAAACAACCGCTGCCCCACCCCCGAATGTTAGTTAACTATACCCCCACCCTGACATAGGGTAAACAACTGCTGCCCCACCCCCGAATGTTAGTTAACTATACCCCCACCCTGACATAGGGTAAACAACTGCTGCCTCACCCACGAATGTTAGTTAACTATATACCCCCACCCTGACATAGGGTAAACAACTGCTGCCCCACCCCCGAATGTTAGTTAACTATACCCCCACCCTGACATAGGGTAAACAACTGCTGCCTCACCCCCGAATGTTGGTTAACTATATACCCCCACCCTGACATAGGGTAAACAACTGCTGCCCCACCCCCGAATGTTAGTTAACTATACCCCCACCCTGACATAGGGTAAACAACCGATATAACCATAACCTCCGCGCCTAGACGGTTCTACGTCATCCGCTATAGCTTTATAGACGGATATGTCATACATAAACATCCATGTAGCAATTTAACGGGGGAGGACGAAAATGAAATAGGGGCGGGGGAGGGGGGGGGGGGCGTCCAGTCACATGAATATGAATTCAGGGAGGGGGATGGGGCTGAAGGAGTGGCGTTGCGCCGCCTCCTTCCTAGATTCCAACAGTGACATTTTTAAATCCATCTTATATATGATTTTAGCAATGGATTAAAAACATTTAACCTTGTCTAGGTCCCCCCTCCCTCATCGTTCCTCCATCTTGTATCTGGACACACTTCTGAGTGCATGGCAAAGACCTTTACCCAGTTCGGAGAAAAACAATATCGGCATGACGTTGTTTATGTATGGCAAAAACATTGTGATTCACGGAGCCACCGTGGGGATTAATCACGGGTGGGGATGGGGAGGGAGAGGGGGGGGGGGGGGGGGAGAGGGGGGGGGGGTGGTGTTGTGTGGCTCTATACTTCGGAGTTCTAACAATAACATAATTGTATTTTTAGTTGCTTGTTGTTCACACTTTATTATCCGAACGTCAACTATTATAATTATACAGACCCCTGAATTACAGACAAAGGGCGATCCTCACAAATTCACTCGCATCTGTGAATAACGATATCGACATGACATTGTGTTATGACGAAATCGTTTGACTCATGGTGAATCTGATTTGTTTATTTTGTTTTATTTTATTTATTTTTATTTATTTTTTAAATTTTATTTTTATTTATTATTTTTTTTTTTGGGGGGGGGGGGGGAGTTTACCCCCTTCTGCCGATCTCGCTCCCCCTTTCGATGGCATCGACCTTCTAGTACTGGATCCTTCTGAGAATAACAATATCGGCGTGACATTGTGTAAGCCTAATGGCGAAATCACTTGAGTCGCGAGCAGCCGTCTACCTGCTAGCCTTGGGTCAAGGATTGTTGCGTTTTGAATGTCAGAAAACAACGCCTTGCAATGTAGAGAGATAAGAAAGAGTCTTAGCTAGCTCTGACTCTCCGCACGGCATATCGGCTCAGGTTCTAACAAAGGCTCCGTCTCTCGGATGGTCCTGCTTCTTCTTTCGTATGAGGCAGCAAAGCTTCTCTGCAATACCACGCATATTTTGCAGCTAGTGTTTTATAATATATCGGGTCGTTCAAGTTGTTCAGGTTTGAGTTTGTTTAACGGGTGGGCAAAGAATGTGACACTCGTCGTATGATGGGACTGGCAGTTTGCTCGGGTGAGCAGCACGAACGTGCAGGCCGGGGAAGGTCTTATATAGGCGCCAGCGATGCGTGTTGGCATTAAAGGAGGGGTTCGAACGATTTCCAGCATTTACCAATCAAAGAAGCAATATTTTTTTCAACATATTGCCTTTGTCCCGACGAAAAAAGACCAACTGGATCATTCACAATCACTTTGGGACTAAATAAGGTAACAGTTCTTGATCGAATCTGCCGCCAGTGGGATCTATCCCAGCATGCAATTGTCGTGACGTCGATGCCTCACTTTGCTGCCAATACAAAGCAAAGTGAGGCTGGCGCGTCACGCGACCACGTGATAAAAATCGGAAGCGTACAGAAAATAGACGATGAATATCAAAAATTGCAGACACAAAACAAATACAATAGAGTATAAATCATCCTGATAGGATATTTTTTTGATAAAAATATATTACCAATGAGTAATTTTTTTAGATTCTGGTACATTAATTTTGAAATCGTCCGAACCATCCCTTTAAACCTGCCCCTCGCATGGTGATGATAAAGGGCGGTCCAAGACACACAAAAATACAATTAAAGGGGAAGGAAACGCTGGCATTTTCGCTTACTGTTTCTTATAACTTAAGTGCATAATTTCTGTCACTTCAAGTCGTATATTTCATCTCGGGTATTACTACTAATGGATATTTTTGTAAACACTATCAAGTGTTTTGACTGACCACTGGAGGCTGCCATGTTTTCCAACGTTCTTGCATGAAACGTCATCTGAGTACATCTGAGCGTGCACGAAGAAAAGTAGGCTATATAATCGACGTTGTTAAATCTGCTGCTATGTCAGTGGTTACGTAATCCGTTTTTGTTCGTGCACGCTCAAATAATGTTTCATATGGTACAGTTGAAAAGCATGGCAACCTCCAGTGGTCCCAGTGGTCAGTCAAAACAGATGAAAGTGGTTTTAATTAAAAACATTGATGATTTCCATTATTTGTGATACCCAAGAGGAAATGTAAGCTATAGAAGTAAGTAACGGGAATTGTTGCCAGCGTCTGGCTCTCCTTGTAAAATAGTAGGAAATCTAATCTAACCACCCTATATTAATAACAAAGGAGCTGCCTGCTTGCCATGATCCTCGCTTTGAATCACTCTGAACCATGTCAGAAACCTCTGGCAAAAGGAGGTCCGAGCATTCAGCTTTGGGTCTCACTAGCGTGTCACAAAATCGGATTCGAAACCATGGCTGGGTGTATAGACCATGTGCGCCGATCTGTCATTGATACCCATTCATCAGGGGGGATGATCTATTCATTCATCCCCCCGGATGAATAGGTATTACGTAAGTGTCGACGCCCATGTTGTAGTCTCTCGGATGGTGACGATAAAGGGCAGCACCAGACGCAAATATCCACATCTAATCGAATTTCTGGAGGAAAAACCCAAATAACAGCCACTCTCTATCCACCCCAATACAAACGAGCCACACCAGGGTTGGCATTATAATTTTGTAAATACATGTAGTAGTAAAGAAATGGGCAACAATAGTCTTTCTAGACTGATGGCCATTAAATTTAAAACAACAACAACAAGAGCTGAGTTCGTGTTGTCGCGCCGCTCATGTGATAATATGGTCGTTCAGCAATTCAGACACTAAGCCTTCACAGAAGGCTACACATATTCTATACCTGCCTGCCTGTACGGCAGTCAGTCTATCTATCATGTTGATCGCAGAATGCAAGAGAAATCACATGCCAGACGGGATGGGGAGACGGTAGATGATTAATCCATGTGCGGTCGCGGGGGTGTAGCAAGTCTGAAAGGACGAAAGGAGCGCATCTCTCTAAAAAACAATATCGAAGAATTTGGTGACCTTGAAGAAAACACCGGCATTTCTCCTCATAATAGGTTCATTAGTCAGCCCTTCCAGGAGTTGCCATGTTGGCGATATTCGTAAAACTGAGAGACTTTTAAAGATTTCGTCGCCAAGTCGCAAAATCATAAAGAGGTCGATGTGTGTTGATGTTCGAGCCAGCGCGGGCTGCGGAGCCGAGACTAGCTGTCATCTAGCTAGGGGATATTAATGACCCTGACATTGGCAGCGACTCTTTTGTGTACACTATAATTTCACATCCACCCCGTGTGCAGTCATTAAAGTGACTCGAGTCGACGTGGTGTATAGAGGTCAATGTCGCACGGGGCAGACATGGCGTCTTGTTATTCCTGTCATCGACGATATTGTTTACAGGTATATAGGTTCTATACACAAACACAAACACACGCTTGCACACGCTCGCACACGCACGCAGGCACACACGCACATACATACAAAAACACGATATATATAATGTACAGGTATATACATGTACACAAACGCACACGCACACATACACCCGCACATACAAAAACAGACACACGCATGGGAGTGGATATTAGTTTTATTTTGTCGCCAGAAATATTAATTACAGGTGTATATAGATTATATGCACACGTACACGGACGGGTTATGATTCCTTATTCTGTCATCAGAATAATATTACTTACAAATATATAGGTTATATAGACACAAAGTGACAAGCACATGGCCGGGGTAAATAGCATTTAATCTGTCACCAGAAATATTACTTACACTTTACATGCAGGTTCACGACCCTTCACACAAACGCATGGGGAAGTAAGGGGGAAAGTAAAGGGGGAGGGGGGGGGGGGGGGGGTAAACATGAAATAGTATGAGAAGGCCAAATGCGTAACTCCAGAGGGTGAGGGGGGGGGGGGGGGTAATTGTATGAGGTAGCTGTATTCATAACACCGGGGGGTAAGTATGATGTGACCTAATCCACAACTCCCGTGGGTCGAGGAAATGTATTCATAATTTCTCAGTCCACGCGAGTGAGCCAAGTTCAATCAACTCATTATATCAGATAATATGGCCGCTGACCGTGATGACGAAAGGTCTCTCCGGTGGCGATGAGAATTACCAATTCTGATTTGAAAGGTTAGATGAGAGGTTTACACTATGAATATCTAACGAAAAAAACAAACATTATGCATTGATCATGTGAATGTAATAATAATAGATTGTATTTATATAGCGCCTAATGCAGAACAGCCTCTAAGCGCTTGTCTTTAGATGATTACAGAATTGAGGTTGCCAAAATATCAGCTCCCTAATCTCATGGTACAAACTAACTTAAGGTAATTTTTTTTCTTCATTTTTTATTTAATTTTTGTTTAATTTTGACAAATTACTGACCTATCATTAAAGGGATAGTACAGTTTTGGTAAGGCTGAACTTTAGTAACCAAACCTGGACAGTAACATTATAAACTAATAGTTATAACTCCACCATGCTCGAAAGGTATACAAAATTACAAACGACTAAGTAAAAAGCCCGTTATTATTCAAAAATAGCCATTAAAACACAAGAGGGCGCTTTCTGAAAAGGCATTGGTTTAAACCATTTTTCATACAAAATAATGCATGTGATGTTTTATTGAAATAATGATTAAAAAGAGAGATCATCAACAACTATTTTAAAAACGCTTTTGAACATTTTTGAAAAAGTGCAAGCATTTTTTTTATTTAAAAAAAAAATCATCTAATTATTTGGGCCCCAAATAATTATAAGATCAGATATATTTATTGATATTTCAGCCGTTTCTGGGTCGATTTTGACCAAATAAAGTTTGTGCTGCCATTAAAATTGCATGTTCTCTCAAAATTCGACACTCAGTTTTTCATTACCTCACAACAAAATTGTGATGTGCAGCGCCCTCTCTACCAAAACTAAACTACCCTTTAATTTTAATGTCATTTAAAATTTCCTATCAAGCAACAATGTCGTCGAAAAAATGTTCGTGAAAATAATTGGCTTGAATCTCCATCTCAATTACAAGCCGTATGGTCAAATATTAAATGTCTCTATATATAATGCAATTCGGCACGCGTTATATTTTGAAGATTATCATGCATATAATTATATAGCCTATAGTGATGTAAAGGGCGGTCCGATCATTCATCTTTAAAGGCTACATATTTTGTACACAACACTAACTATCCAGTGGATAACTAATAATCCGAACACTTCAATCATTAATACATTTTTAACGAAAGGGAAAATCGAAAAACTAAAACCTGTTCCATGCTTCTATTGATAATACGAATACAAACAAGGCATGAGGAAACCATTACCTTTCTAAGTCATTTTTTTTGGATTTGGATAATGTTACTAGATTCCTTTAACATCAAAGGAAAATGAAAGTCCAGTGTGTACTTCGCACCTAACTCCGAAGTACTAAATATTTTACAACGCATAATTATGTGCATGAATGGTCCCGGCATACATAGTTTATGAACTGAAGTTATCAGTTTATAGTTAATGAGTATCGAAGTATTGTGCTGGATACATAACAGAAGTTGGGCTTATCTTATCAGCGTTATTCTGGTCGAAATTCTTCAGATTTCCTCAGAGCATAGTAAGTTCAACGCTCCTTCTAAAATGGATACACGTTATAAATACACATACTTCGATGTTCCACCTCCTCTGCAATTAAGGGCGCGTTGTGCGATATGTTCACTATTATTTTATTAAAACGACTGGTAACTGACAGCTAGCATGTTCGGCGCATGTTGGCGCTATTGCACTTTTCATACTGCGTATAATGGAGTGTAGTGCAAATTTGGACAAGAGTGTGGAGTGATATGAGAAAGACGTGAATCACGAAAATTAATAAAATAGGACCAATGAGTTAAAGGGTACCACCACCCAAAAATTATATTCTTATAAATGAAAGGTAATATCTTTAGTAGTCCATTCCATCAACAAGTTCACACAAATATGTTTCCAGAAAAAAATATATAATTGGAAAACGCATCACCATTCTAAAGCATGCGTTCATGGGTCTGCATGAAAGAAGACTAATTTGTCCAGAGCGAACGAATCGTCCGGTATTCTATTGTCTAACATACGCGTGAATAGCATTTGCGCACTCGCAAATATTTGGCCCATACGGAACCACGAAATAATAGTGGTTCCGTAAGTGGTGGAAATTAATTGCTTTGTTTATGAATTAAAAACCCTTTGCAAAATGTCGGGTATCTATTTGATATCACAAAACATATAATTATGTGTTATTGTTTGCCTGGTGGTATTATTACAATGTCACCAATGTGACCAATATGTGCACCAGTATTTATACCACGGAAGTTGTGACAAGTACCACTCTTCGCTGAATGCATTGTATTGCGCAATATATGTCATTTTTACCCTAAAAAGGCCGGTCTTCAGCAGGCCGGGGGGGGGGGGGGGGCATTATGGCCCCCCCCCCCCTAAGATCTCGGCCGCGGAGAGGCCGATCGCCGTGACAATTTGCACGCATGATGAGTGAAGTGTATAGAATACAATGGTAATTTTAATTTTTTGAAAAATTCATTAATTTGCAATTTATGGTAGTTTATGCAAATAAGGTCATAAAATTCATATTTTTACCCATAAATCATATATTCTTCATAATTAAACATTGGTTTTCACTACATATATTCTTTAGAGCATTTGGAATAATAATGCGACAAAAAAATTTGGAAGAGCCAGGTTCTTCCTTATGTTTTCTATTGTTTTTTAATAATTTATTATGTATTTCTTTGTTTTTTTAAAACTTATGTATTTGATTGTTTTTGTTGTTTATTTTATTTCTAAAAATAATTCATCTATTTTGAACCCCAAAACAAACATATAAAATGTACAAGACCAAATAACCAATGATATACCTGTACTTCCTTTTACGAAAACTGATATTTCCATATGTTTTGTACACAAATCACGAAATTGAGCGATTTTCAGGCTGACATGCATAGACAAAAGGTCACGTGACTTCGTAACGGTTGGTCTGATTTTCAAAACTTTTGTTTTAAAATATGCGCAAGACCCAAAATAAAAAAGTCACCAAGCAGCGGCGCGTCATCTTACAGCGTTTTGGAGCAATAACAAAAATTGCGGAGAGGGGGGGGGGGGGCATTATGGCCCCCCGGCCTTATTAGGGTTAACGAAGATACAGGATCTATTTAAAGGGGCCCTGCAAACCAAATGCATGTTGACTTCTGTAAATCTGTATTAGTGTACACATTCAATATTTGTAAACCATTTGACCCAACCATATTTTGTTTATTTTAAAACATTTTAGTAATTATTTTTCTCCATATTGTGAAGCCCCCACTTCTGAAAACCTCTCCAGAGTAGAATTCTATTGTTGACCTGTTGTGACATCATCAGCCATTCACTACTCAGTTACAAAGAAGTTACCTTCACCCAAGCTGAGTGCCTAATCACAATAGCATCACACGGTTGAATAGAATACCAACTCATACACCTTCAATTTCAATAGCTGTTGCTATGTCAGAAGAAAAGCACTGTCTAAGCTATTGCATGGAGGTATGCAGGGCATGCTTTTGTGTGGATGTTCTTTTTGTACTTTCATCTTTTGTTAATCTCATGGTAGCTGACCAGTGATTGACAGATGATGTCACAACAGGTCAACAATAGAATTTACTCTGGAGGTTTTTTTTTAGGAGGTGGGGCTTAGCAACATGAAGAAAAATAAATGATAAACTGTTTAAAAATATACAAAACATATTTAGGTCAAACCGTTTACAAATATTGAATGTTTACACTAATACAGATGAACAGAAGTCAACATGCATTTGGTTTGCAGGGCCCCTTTAAATGGATATTTAAGTTTTGGTATAGAGAGTACAGTTTTTTGTCGAACTGAATTTTAGTAACCAAAACCTTCACCATTACATTACAAACTAATAGTTATAACTCCACCATGCTCGAAAGGTATACAAAATTACAAACGACTAAGTAAAAAGCCTGTTATCATTCAAAAAGAGCCGCTAAAACTCAAGAGGGCGCTCTCTAAAAACTCATTGGTTTCAACCATTTTAAGTTACCTGAAATCCAAATGCAAGTTTCCTTCAACTATTGTGTATTAGTGTATACATCAACTATTTGTTAACTATTTGACCTACATATGTTTTGTATATTTTTAAACATTTTAGCAATTATTTTCGTCAGTTTGCCAATGCCCATCTCTAAAAAAAAAAACTCTCCAGAGTAAAAACCGCTTGTGAGATCATCTCTCAATCACTGGTCAACTTACTCGAGATGAACAAAAGACATTCTTACACAAGAAAATGCTCACAATAACATGCACTGCATGTTTCCATACAAAAGATTATTAATGCCTTTCTTGTGCCTATCATGTTTGAGCTTATCTGACATAGCAACTGCTATTAAAATTTAAAGTGTGTCAGGTATTCACACATGGTATGCTATTGTGAGCAAGCCCTCCCCTTGGGAGAAGTTGCATTCCACCCTGTATTGTTCATCTTTTCAGTAATTTGAGTATTGATTGATAGCAGTTGCTATGTCAGATAAGCTCAACCATGAAAATGACAAGAAAGGCATTTATAAGCTTTTGTATGGAAACATGCAGTGCATGTTATCGTGAGCATGTTCTTTTGTAAGTATGTCTTTTGTTCATCTGCACTTAGTTGACCAGTGATTGAGAGATGATGTCACAAGGGGTTTTTTTTACTCTGGAGAGTTTTTTTTTTTTATAGATTGTACTTGGCAAACTGAATAAAATAATTGCTTAAATGTTTAAAATATACAAAACATATGTAGGTAAAAAAGTTAACAAATGGTTGATGTATACACCAATACACAATAGTTGAAGGCAACTTGCATATGGATTTCAGGGAACCTTTAAATAAAACTGTTTGCATACATGTGTTGTTTTGTAAAAATAATGATTTAGAGAGATGATCAACAATTACTATTTAAAGGGACAGGTCCACTTTTACAAAACGTCTGAACAGCTTTCAGTTGACGGATGGGGATCAATGTAACATGCAAACAAAAAATCAGAGCGAACAGCCCTCTAATTTGGATTCTACGAATGAAAAACGAATGCGTCCCTCCATTTAAACTATATATCGGTCAATAAAGGAGTTCAACTGATTTAGCATAATATTACAACAATATAGTACTAATTCTCGTAAAGGTATTGTGAAGCCGACATTTGTTAACGTATGTCACGGAAAAAGATCTCAAAAAGAAAGAATATATAATTACATGTAGTCAGTTTAAGCGATGTTTGGGTATTTTGCTTGGTAAACGCTCACACATTAGTACTTATGCGCGGGTCACGTAGCTAGCGCGGGTCACGTAGGGGTCATGCATACCGATCTGGCACTCCGTGAAATCTATGTACGAACTTACTCACCGGCCGAAAATACGTATGTACCTAATTAACCGACGTCCCTCAGTTTATTCAGTTTTAGGTCTATAACTCCACGAAAAAGAGATTTCAAGCCCTAATTTTTTCAGGCATGCTATTAAATGACATTTCCTTTCATATAAGACAATAACCTCGCAACTTTTGAATTTTGGCTTGCAAAAGTGGATCTCTCCCTTTAAAAACATCTTTTGTACATTTTTGAAAAGTGTAAGCCTTTTTTTGTGTCCAACGACTGGTTCAAAATTATTGAATTATAGTGTCCCATTATTGTGTCCCACAATAATTACAAAATAATGGTTATATTTATGGATATTTCAGCCGTCTCTGAACCGATTTTGATGAAATAAAGTTTATTCTGTCATTAAAATTGTATGCTATTTCAAATTTGACACTCAGTTTTTTCATTACATCACACAAATATTATTTTGTGCATCGCCCTCTATATACCAAAACTCAACTATCTCTTTAGGTGTACAGTACATTGAGTTGGGTGTGTCGTGCATGCGTGCGGGGAAAGCGCCTGATGTTTACACTATAGTGCTTTCACTTTATTTACAACCCACATACTTTCCCATATGAATGCATGTACTACGTATGCATCATAGAGCGATTTCTCTTCTATTCATGTCGCCATTCGATTCGCCGTTAGCGTATAGTATATCCAAACTCCTTGGTATATCTACGTATCATGTTCATGTACTGATGTACATCAGCCTTGTGTTGTTGTTTTGCAACGTCACGGCGATTCTTTCCGAAATTGAGACATAATTATTGTGGTGTACCAAAATTATATGTCAGCTATAGACTCGTGTATATTATATGCACCCCATTGGAGAGATACGAGACAGAGCAGAGGATTATTATAATACTGCGATCACCGTAATCACATAACTGGTAATATGTAGTTCAATGGTGTGCTATATACAGTTATGTTCGTGTGGTATGTTTATTTATACGATCATATATAATCTTTTCTTCGACAGGGTGAATGATAAACTTAATTATTAGTGGAATGTAGTTTTCTATTTTTTGTATTTTTTATTTATGTGCGAGTTATAATATATTCGGTGCTGTGCATGTACGTATACTTGCAGTTATTGTATTATAGTATATAAGGGGAGGGCCAAAGTCGTAAAAAGTGACTTTAGGTTGCCAGATCTCCACAACAAGTTTAAACCGATTTTAATTGCAAGTATTTGTAATGAGACAACATAATTCAGAGGTCTACCTCAAAAAATTTGTTGCGAACACCTCCAAATCCAAGATGGCGTCCAAAAAAGCAGCCGTTTTGCATTGTTATAGATAATTGGCGAGATTTCCCAAACGACACCTCATATCAACATTATTCTGCAGTCATATTAAAGGCAATAACATTTCCTATAATCTGATATCAAACACCGTGGAGTTCAGGATATGTAACACGGTCATTTTTAGCCCCAAACTCAAAATTTAGGCATTTTTTCCCAAAAATATGAAATTATTGATTTACATAATTGCGCATAATTCAATTATTGTATTAGCAGTTGAATTAATGCTTTTCAGAAAACTGTCCAATTATATCAACTATACTCTCTGAAAATTTCAAGTATGTACCGTATCTGAACAAAAAGTTATAGTTCTTGGAAGTCAGCATTGATATCGACAAAACGGGTAGTTTTGCATGAATTATTATGCTATACAGGGTGTCTCAAAAATGTGTAATCTTAATTATAGGATTTGTATTTCAAAATGATTGCGTCAATCTCGGGACACCTTCAATTCCATTTATGAACAAATAAAAACAAACACCATTTCTTGTAATATGATGAATATTCCACCATTATTATGTAGTCCGTCTAGATGTCGTGTCCCCTCGTGTCGTGTCTGTCTTGTATTTGTTTTTACTGCATTTATCATAAATCAAGCGCTAAAAATGAACTTAATTCCACTCCACATGGAGCATTCCAGTCAGCTGCATACTGACGCGCATGCCATGCATATTGCGAATTCGAATCATATTGGGTGTCCATGATGTGTTTAAAACATTGTCAAGATCATGTTCATTATCTTGAATAAGTGTCTTACTGAAGTACACAATATGCGGGACATACTGTAATATGTGCAGAGCGTATCTAGATTCGAACACCATCTTGATCGCAAGGTATGCACCCTTCATACCCTTCATATCTTATTACATGTAACTGGAGACCATACAGGTCTATACAAATTATCTGACTCAGTATTAAAACAAAACAAACTCAATTGCTAAACTAATATGTACAACACCGAAAAGCCTCAGCAAGCCGAATGTTAGTTTTTTGTGCACTACACTGTACTCGTGTAACCATGGTAACAACAGCCGATTATGGACATGTTCACGCGAAAATTAGTGTGTATAATGCGGCTTGTACTAGCCAGATATATGATTTATTATATTTCTATTGTTGTTGTTACTATGGTTACAAATGTACACGGTGGTACAAAAAGTTATTCTACGATAAACATAATAGCCTATTCAAAGTCTTCATCGAACCCTTAAAAAGTCTAGCTAACTGTGGTGTTCCGAATAATAATGATGTTATTAACATAATTATCCAGATAATATGGTCGATCCGACTGTAAAGGACGAGCGCCTCACATTCGAATATTGCACTAAATAGTGCACTTTGCATGATGGATTTATTATTGCAGTGACATTTCCGATACTCTATTTTCGTGTATTGCAAACCAATGGCGGCATATTTATGACATAAAAGAAGAAAACTTAAGTTTTTTCTAAAAAAGGGATAAACAATATGTCATTATTTAAGAGCATTTCTTAAATTAAGTCCGTAAACAAGAATTACATTTTATTGGGGCATCCTGTATAGTGTTCGAAATCGTACAAATTTGCTGTATGTGTCGATATCAAATGCTGACTTCCAGTTATCATAACTTTTTGTTCAGATATGGTAAACACTTGAAATTTTCACAGCGTATTGCTGATATAACTGGACAGTTTTCAGAAAAGTATTAATTCAACACCCAGTGCAATTATTGATATATGCTGAATTATGTAAATCAATAATTTCATATTTTTGGGGATAAAGGCCTAAAATTTGAGTTTGGTGCTAAAAATGACCGTGTTACATATCCTGAAACCCATTGTGTTTGGTATCAGATTATAGGAAATGTTATTGTCTTTAATATGACTGCAAAATCATGCTTATTTCAGGTGTTGTTTGGGAAATCTCGCCAATTGTCTATAGTAAGTCAAAACAGCTACTTCTTTGGACGCCATCTTGGATTTGGAGGTGTTCGCAACACATTTTTTGAGGTAGACCTCTGAATTAATTTGTCTCATTAAAAATGCTTGCAAATAAAGTTGGTTTAAACTTGTTGTGGAGATCTGGCAACCTAAGTCCTTAAGGAAGCCACTTTTTCGATGTTGGCCCTCCCCTTAATAGTACAAAATCAGCCGCACTAACCCAACCGACCGGAAGAACTACAGGACACAACCTATCCTTCCGTACAGATGATGATGATGATGATTATATGTTGAGCACATTCTTGTGTAGTCATGTTATTACAAACGTTATGTATTATGTTTATTTGACCCGGTGAATGTTTATAAGTATGAGGGATGGATTATTATATTATATCTCAGTCTGAGCGGGTTATATATTCGGCACTGGAAAGTATATTGCGCATTGCATTTTGCGCACATACTTCCATATAGCCTTGGGATATATTGGCGTACATAATTATTAAAAAGGTTCTGGAATAGTTGCGTGTCATCATGATAAAACGTATATGTTTCGCATTCTGTCGCATCGTAATCGAATAAGGATGTCATGATTTTATGAATGATCAATTGACACTTATAGTGTATTGTACTACCAGCGGATGTATGATTTGGTAGTCGATATTATAAATGTATTATCACCTCGTATATATATATGTGTTCATAAAAGAAGTTTTCGTCTATACTCCATCCATTTTGTACGATGCATACTACATTACGTGCATAAATATGCAAATTGTATTGCGTCTTCTGAGATATACTGTAGTAAGATTGTTCTCTCTTTACTGACTGACTCTGATATTAGGAAGTATAATGGTAGTATACTGATATAATCGTACAATCCTCAAATGATATAGGACAGGGGCGTAGACAACGGGGGGGATGAGGGGGGTGACATGTACAATCATCCCCCCCCCCAGGTTTTAGCGAAGGATATATTTTTTTGTGTGTGTATCTGTATATGAGTGGGAAAGAAAACATAAGTTGTTAATTCTAACGTTTAAAAAGGCAATTTATAGATCCATTTTCAATTTTCGCTGAGCGCTTCGCGCGCGAACAGATTATCTCAGTTTGTTGTGTAACTTGCGTATGGTCTTGGGTGAGTATTTTTTTCTGTATACCGGGCCACGTAGTTCCAGTGTTGGCTGGCATTGCTCTGGCTGCTTGTGTGACATGCACCAAATTGCACCATTTCAAGTATATATATAAATGCAAAATCTTCTCCGTGGGAAGGGGATACCCCCTCCCAAACCCTCCCTATTTGGCTCTGCCCCAGCCCTCGGCAGCTTCGCCCCTCGGGACTCATTCTTGGCAATATGCTAAGTTGTTGGATCATACATATTGTGGCATATGGTGATGTTGGAACTGTGTATGACGCTAAATATAAATACAATATTTGTGTTTGTGTTGGGCTGCATATTCATTAGTGTGTCAATTATTTGTTTTCTTCGTGAACATATATTCAAAATTTCTGGTCAATCAAATCATAACACGCTTTCCCAGATACAGTCAATGTTAAGCCCGAATTTCCTATCTAGGTAAGCACCAGATTGCACAATTTCAAGTCCAAAAATGCAAAATCTCCCTACCGTGGGAGGGGGGACACACCCTTCCCGCTCAGTCACTTCGCTCCCTGTGTTGGGGTGCATATTTATTAGTGTGCCAATTATTTGTTTTCTTCATGAAAATATATTTAACATTTCTGGTCGATCAAATCATAACACGCTTTCCCAGACTAGTCAATGTTAAGCCCGAATTTCCTATCTAGGTAAGCACCAGATTGCACAATTTCAAGTCCAAAAATGCAAAAGCTCCCTACCGTGGGAGGGGGGATACCCCCCTCCCACACCCTCCCGCCGCTCAGTCTCTTCGCTCCCTCGGGCTTGGTCGCTTCGCTCCTTGCAATGTCTCACTCTCACATCTGGCTTAAAGTTGGTAGCACTGTGAGTGTGGTTGGGCATGAGCCCCTACACACATAAAATGAAATGAAATGAAATGAAATGAAATGAAATGACATGAAATGACATGAAATGAAATGAAATGACATGAAATGAAATGAAATGAAATGAAATGAAATGAAATGAAATGAAATGAAATGAAATGAAATTTATTTTACCAATTGAAACAACAACAAAAAAACATTTACAATATAATACAAAGATTCCACAAAATTAAAACTTATTGGTAAAAAAGGAACTAGTAATAGCACAAAATGCTAGTTGGTCTAGCCCTTATAAAATATGCATTAAATAAATATTGGAATTATATACAAAATACAGAAAAAATCAAGAATGCCGAACATATATATACAAATGGAAAAGAATCATTTCGAATCTAAAAAATAACCTTTCAGCAATTTACGAAACGTGTGTCTTGACATTTTACTTTTTAAATCATTTGGAAGTTCATTCCATATTTTTGGTCCGATATATGAAATGGATTGCTTTGCTAATTCTATTTTAAATTTATCGTCATTTTTACTTCTAGTATCATAACAATGATCAATGCGAGTACAATAAGTAACTAAGCTTTGTGAGAATTTATCGTTTATCAAATCATACATCACTGTTCCTATGACATATCTATATAAATCAAAAATATTAAGGACAGATAATTCCATAAATAATGTAGCTGTGTGCTCCCTTGGACTCTTAAAACATATTGCACGCATGGCTCTCTTTTGAAGCAAACATATATTCATTAAATACGACGGATAAGTTCCACCCCAGACTTCTATGCCATATGTAATGTGTGGTTCAACAAGTGTAAAGTACAACAATTTTAAAATTCTTTTAGGCACAAAATTTCGTATTCTATATAATACATCTATGTTCTTTCTCAAGGAGACACAAACAGAATCAACTTGTTTCTTCCATGTTACATTTTCATCAATATTAACTCCAACAAATGAAGTGTAAGGAACTTTTTCAATTGTTTCATTATTCATTACAATGTTACCAAGAACATCAATTTTCCTGCACCTACTTTTAAATATGATGTACTTAGTTTTTGTAGTATTAATAGTAAGTTTATTTTCTTTACACCAAGTCATTATCAAATCAATATCATTTTCCATCTCAATCAAATTAATAGCATCTCCTACACCCTGAAAAGTATGAAATAAGCTAGAATCGTCTGCAAAGAGACGGAAATTAAAATAATCGGATGAGTTAGGAAAAAAAAAATCGTGAGCCCCCATAGGTTTTTGCCCCCCACCCCCAAATCCAAAACTTCTTCCGGCACGCCTGGTCACGACAATCTAAACATCTACAACCCCCCCCCCCCCCCCCCCCCCCACTGAGAGGACTTTCAAGCAATTGTCTTGGTCTCGAAATATTTCGGCAGGTGGTCTCGGCCGCGAACAAATTGGTCTTGGTCCGGTGAACGGCAAATCATCCCCCCAGGTGTCAGAACCTGTCTACGCCACTGATATAGGGTAATACATGTTATCATGCATTACTAGTATATCTATATAAATCAACTCATATCATATTATAATAATATAATAATGGTATTTTATTCAACACAATGTCACATTCACAGCTACAAGCTAAATTGCAGTGTCATTTGCAACAATACATGTATTTACAATCATCGAAATAACATGAATGAACTCACGAGGTATAAAGAAACGTTAAAATATACAATGATTAGAGAAATTATTCATAATTTACATGAATAGTATCACGAATTATCCATGCATACTAACGAAAGACAGTTGTTTTATATATCGATTCATAAATTAAGTGCATACAAAAGTAAATATGGCATCACGTATCAATTTATATTTCCTAATGCAAATTTGATATTTTAAGATGAAATTAAAGTCATTATGATTAATATAATCGCTGGACTAGTTATAAATTTACGCAAATTAAATAAACTAGCTGCAATGCATGGAAGTAAGTAAGAATTAATTGTTAAGGTTGGATACTACATACAACATACTATATACATATAAGCAGATAAGTGTATTTGTTTTGATTAAAGTGATTAACTTTACATAATGTTTCCCCAAAGTAATGTTCGAGAATTCTATCAATTATAGCATACGAATTTCATCGTAAGATTCTTAAGAATGATATGTGAGATTCAAATCATAGACATATTAATGAGATACGATTCATTATAGAACTAAACAACATACTCATCATGATTCCTCAAACTGTAGCATAGGTTTTCCCGCTCAATTTTGCGATTATGTCAATCAAATTAATAAAAGGAGCAAACGAATTCGCGCGATTTGCGATCGCCGTGTCAAAACAGCATTCGAATTCGTAAATAGTCGTTCAAAATCACGTAGGAGCAAGTGAATTTGCACAAAGAGCATACCTTTTCATCAATGGTCATTTGAATTCGTGAAAGGGCACATGTCAGTTGGCTGCACATTTGCGAATTCGAATGCCCATAAATGAACTTCTGAGTCTATTCACGAAAGCTTATGCATATGCATGAATTCGCTTGCACTTATTCGGAATTTGGAAGACCGATACCAACGATTACGCGGTAATGCGTGACTTTGAATGACCCTTAATGAATTCGATCGAAACAAGTTTTAAAATTGAGCGGGAAAACCTATAATAGGAGTGAAATACTTATTACAGGAGCACCGAACACCATCATGGCGGGTGAGGCACCACAAGCAGCCTACATGATCCATCAACAGTCCCGGTCAACCGCCTAGCGTTGTTATTAGCTTCATCAACCCACCAACCAATACCACCGTTTATGTTGACCTAAATTGTATCTTTGTTTCTCGTCTCTGCAGTAAAAGGCGTGAAATATTACAGGAGCACGAAACAATAAACACGATCATGGCGGGTGCGGCACCACCACCAAGCCTACATGAGTTAAAGGAGTGGTCACATTGGACACGACTCCCCACGATTAGACCCACGAATGCAGTACGCATTGGTACAAATCAATGGCAAGCCATTTTTAACATTTATTCCTATTTCTTGATATCAAGAATTCAATTCTTGATATCAAGAAATCGGATTCTTGATATCAAGAAATGCATTCTCGATATCAAGAAATGCATTCTTGATATCAAGAAATACTTTTCAGAGAAGTTCCACGATCAGCTACGACTGGATACGAGGTGATGCGTGTCGATACGTTCTGGTGCGATCTGGTGCGCTTGGATGCGATATGGTCACGATTGGTCAATTTCAGGTGACACGATCTGTCACGATCTGGTCTCCCGCTCAGATACGATCATATACGTTCCGATAGGATTTTCCGATTGAGTCCACGATTGGGTCTCGATGTGACACGATCATCACGATCGGGGTCCCCGATTTGGGACGATTGGGCACGTGCAGATACGTTCGGATACCTTCCGATACGTTCATCACGAACCGATGCGCTCTGTTGCGATATGATACGATTGTTGTCGCGATGTCTTTCACGATAAGGATCGAGAGTGCTCACGATCTGAGCTACGATTGGACTCCAACGGATATATATACAGCCCGACTGACCATGGACTTTATTGTTTCTTGAACAATTCTACAGAGTGAACACTACAACCCACAAGCATTGATGATGGCAGAAGTTGAGGATGGTGACAACGTGACATTTGCAGTATAGTAATACTGCAAATGTCATCTTGTCACCATCCTCATCTTCTGCCATGCTTACATTATCGTATGCTTACATTATCGCCAGAGAGGAAGAAGACGAGCAGCAGCCAGACCCGCCACAACCAAACCACAAAGGGCCAGGAGAGTTGCAGTCAGGCAGTGCTGATTGCGACCATGGCTCACAGAGGAGAGGAGAGGAGACAGCAGCTTGATCAGTTCTCCAGCCTCCTAGACACCCAATTGAGGCTGAAAGATCCAGTAGCGTTCCAAAATACACAATGTTAACACCACATCTCTTCGATGAAGTCTTGCAGAGGGTGGCCCCAGCAATCGAGAAGGAACTCACCAGTTTCAGGCAACCCCTCTCATCTGGACTGACTGGCAGTGACATTGAGGCACCTTGTCATTGGAAACTATCTGTCCCTTGCGTATGCCCTCAGGTGTGAAGTGTCCAGCATCTCAGAGATAGTTCCAGAAATAGTGCCAGACAATTGTGCAAGCGTACAAAGATGAGGTGTTAGCCTACATGTGACCCCTGAAGCCTGGACAGCCGTAGCTATAGAGCAGAGATGGAACATCCCCCACGCCATTGGGGCCCTGGATGGCAAACACATTGCTATCAAGAAGCCACACCACACTGGCAGTCTGTACTACAATTACAAAGGCTTTTTCTGATACCAATCCTAGCGATGGTGGATGCAGATTGCAAGTTTGTGTGGATCGAGCTTGGTGGAAAATGACACATGTCAGATGCTCAGATATTTGGCGACTCTGAGCTGTTCAACGGCCTGGAAGAGGAAGCCCTAGGACTCCCCACCCTGCCCTCTGACTGCAAGCCCTGATGACCACCAAGACATGCCCTTCTCCATCCTGGGGGATGACGCCTTCGCACTCAGGAACTACCTCATGACGCCATGCGGCACTTGTTGCTGCTGCTGCAAAGGAGGCCACATTTCTGGCATCCACCGTCTCAGTGTGAGGAATAAAAAAGGAGAACTTATCCCGCACCCACTTCTTGGTGCTGTTCATGTCAGAAATGACATCTCCTCCTGACCCACTCTTCTTTGCGCGTTTCTTCAGCCGACCCATCATGGTCCTCATGCTT
>JBAMJV010003723.1:37500-75000 GCA_037951105.1 Echinarachnius parma
CACTGGAATTCTTGGTGTATTGTCCTCGTCCAGAAAGAAGAAAGGGCTGGTAAGTTCGTTATATCATAATCGACATAAGAGTGTGAGGTGGGGTGCTAGAGTACTGCTTATTTTTATTATATTTTTATATTTATGACAAATATCTCATAGCCTTTGAATGTTGGTTGGCAAAAGCATGACCTTCTCTTTAACGATATTATGGAAGTCATCTTCCTATTGTTCTCCCACGCATAAAGTGGGCTACATGGTTAATGTGCTTCCTGACTACACGCGTTGCCTTCCGCTCTCGTCATCATGGTCATCACGTTCATCTTTCATAATGTGTTTATGAAAATCATTTCAATGTAGAACCTTTTTTTTTTATTTGCCAAAGCAGGATATTTTCTCTGAAGATATATTAAAGTCATCTTCCTGTTTCTCTCCAACGCAGGAAGTGGCCTATTTTTGCTATGTATATTTGTTATCATTTGACAATTATCTCGCAACCTTTGAATTTTGGTTTGCAAAAGCATGACATTATCTTTAACAATATTATATATTTAAGTCATCTTCTTGTTTTTCTCCTACGTAGATTGTGGGTTACATGGTCATGTGCATCCTGACTACATGCGTGGCCTCCTCCCTCGTCATCATCTGTATCATCATGGCGGCGTGTGAACATGAGGAGAGATACTGGTATAATAATGGGAATTATTACGGTAATATTAACGTTTGCAATCCCGGAACTCATGAGGACATTATCTACAACTGCGCCCACAAAGTGGTGAGTCAAGGAATGTTATTAGTGAATGCATTATCTTGGCCCCTCTGCAGGAAGAGTTGTAATCAATTTTGAAGTTACAATTGATTGCAAGTCAAATGAGATCATGTGACTAATTGCACAAATCTGACTGGTTCAAACGTGCATATTTTTCTGACTTGCAATTAATTCCAAGTTTACAATCGTTTACAATTTGTTCGGTAACGGAGCCCATGTATGATTACAATACTACAATCACATTGTTTGTTCATTGCCGAAAACTGCGTCGTCAGTTTATGGACTGCGCGCGCATAGAGCAGCGCCATGTTTGTAGCATACAAACAAACCACTCGTTAATAACCAATCAAGCGGATTCACGCGTGAACGCGACATTCGCGCAACTGCATAGAGCACGGCATCCGAATAACATGGCGTCTCCTTTTAAGCTCCTTTGAAAACGCCCACAGAGGCTGGCAACGACGTATTCCCTTTAAAGTGTCTGAGTTGATGAATTTGTAATGAATTATAAAATAAAAAAATCTTAATGAAAATGACTAGATTGAAATGGAGCCCTACGTCTAAATTGTCCTTTATTTGTTTGTGTATATCACTCTCATATCTCCTACCTTACAATCAGTTAAAAGGCGATTTTCAATATCCTGATCACCCCTTGATAAACTTGCAAAGTTGTTGTACAAATTTAAACATTTTTATTCTGTTTCTATCTGTCTCTAAATCATAAAGTTAGGCTGATATCCAGGTGCTGGATGACTTGGTGCTCTTTGGAGCGTTCTTTGAGGGGGTCGTCACCATTGTGGGGGCGTCGTGCTACTCCTATTTATGCAATATTCAGATCTCCTCCGCTCCCCTCCTCAATAAAGTTTCGAAGTTGGTGTAAAGATTAAAAATGCGATTTGAATTTCGTTTCTCCCTGTCTCTATAAAATAAAATTAGGCTGGTCGCCAGGTGTTGGATTCATTGATGGCCCTAGCAGCATTCGTTGAGGGGATCGTCACGATAGTGGGGGCGTCGTACTGCTGCTACGCCATTTCATGCTGCACGTGTTGCCTTAAGACGCCCACTACTACGGTAATAAAATAAACAAATAACCACCACCCAAAAATATTATTCTCATAAAAGAAAGGTAACATATTGAGTACTCCATTTCACCCAAAGAATCAGAAAAATAGGTTTTCAGAAAAAATATATAACTGGGGAAAAGCATCACCATGCTACATACAAAGACTACATTTTGTCTGTGATTATATTGTCTCCAAAATAATGTACGCGTGAATAGAATTGTTTGGTGGTAACTTATTGCATTGTTTATGAATTACACAAGCCTTTGCAAAATATTGGGCATTTATTTGATATCACACACCAAAACATATAATTATGTGTTGTTCTGGTGGGCCCCTTTACACTTCCCTACCGGGACGCAATATTACTGGTCACCAGTTATAGTGTGACTGGAATGCCCTTTTTCCAGATGCCTAAGCAGAACTATTAGAGAAAGATTCGATAATGAAAAGAAACAATTAGAATATAATTATCCGGTGTTATACGGCAACGACCAATGGTCTAGTAAAATTCCACAAGTGTGAAACGGTTTAACCGGTTACTGGTTATCCATGTTTAACCCACATAGTCTCCATTTAGTGCGGGGGAACACTAAAGTATAAACTAGGAAAACTATAGGGCACAGGCAATGGCCTGTTTCAGTTGACTGGTAAATTACTCGCACAAACCACCATCCACATTCACCACTGGCACAACTGACAACGAGGAGAATAAATATACAACAGTTAAAACATAATTAAAGTTCGGGTATACCTATGTACCCATATGAATCAGTGAATACACTACTTTATTTAACTTAACAATCAAATGGTGAGGCAATCAACATAGTGTTACAATAGAATATATAAGAAAACGGTGGCCACTTACATTTGGTTCAGGTACATAATCATGATCTCAATTAAAAGGGAATACTTAAGTGCACATTACTCGCGGGGCCCATTGATGATTTCCTTGTAGCGCGTAGTCACTTTTGCTGGCTCGCCGTCGTAGTCGTCGCCGTCGTCGTCATCGTGGTTGTCGTCATCGTCGTCGTGGTTGTCGCTGAAATCCTTGTCCAAGGTTCTCCTTTATCCCATTAACACTGATGGCATGTTAATGTAAGTCTTTACGATATTAACACTAATGGTGTGTTAACATACTTGAAAGTCTGCAGGCCATGCTGTGAAGTTGTATCTCCTCCAACAGTTCTTTTATAATTTTAACTCGCAGAAGCCATGTTCAAAACGTAGTCCTACCGAAGTGAAGATATGGTTTAGAATTGTCTAAACTAGTTGTTTTGCTCCTGTAGGAGATTGTCAAAGGGTGACAACCATGTGGAACTGTGTCTCTCGGAATCTCTCTTCCTTAAAATTCTCTGGTAAATTATAGTAAAATTGTGTTGAAATTCACCTCCAACAGTCTATTTTATATGGAGCCTTTCCTACAGGACTCTATGGGAGTTCTTATATGTCCATCAAAAAGGGTAGGGGTTCTTGTAACTTTGTGATTGGATACATTCTCTAATTTCCTAAAATAATGACTTCAACTTATTCCTATTGGTCAAAGGCATTTTGTTTGGGGTGTGGTTTAATATAATTGTCCCGCCTCTACAGGAAATACAAAAAGAATATCAAAATTATCTTGAAGAGTAAGCATATTTTCTCCATAGCAATAATGGTCATTCATCACACCAATATCTTATAATTAATACCCAGTAGCCAGAAAGTCTACCCCCAATTCTAAACAAAAATCTAGATTGACGTCCAACAAAGTTATTATATTCTTTATAAAAATGACCTGACTAAGAGAAAAACAGGTATCTTTCTTCGCCCGCTTGCCCATTATGTGGAGGCCAAAGAGTCTATTAATGTAATTTAGAATATTCTTCCTTCATAAAGTGATCCCTAATGTATACAAAAGCAAGGTTGTCCACTGCTAGCACATGAAGGGGTCAAATACAAAGCGTTGTGGGATCACACTAACCTTAAAGATGGGAGGAATTATAAGTTAATGTAGCTGTATAAGAACCCACCCACATTGTCCTAATAGGGGTGTTCACACCACTATGTTACATCTTCCCCGCCTCTCAGGAAATGTCGTCCTCGACATTTGAAGAAACAACTCTCTAAAATATTAATGAACTAAAGTGCTTCCAAAAAAATAACAAGGATAAATATTTACAAATCTTACTTACTACACTACCATGTGCTAATTAGGTAAACTCATTTACAAATATACAACAAACAAAACAAATCAAAGCAGACTTATGTGTGTGAGAGTGGACCTTCTCAACTAGAGTATGTACTTCATAACTCAAATACTAACATTAATAATATGAATATGGATTTCTAAATCTAACGCAGTAATACACATTTCCTTCAAATAAACAGTACAATGAACTTGAATGTGATTATAAAACACAAGCAGAAAATAATATGGCTAATAATATAACCATAACGTCATCATACTAAACAATTTGCATAATTTCTCTGTGAATAATCAACACACATACGAACTCAAATTAACTAAAAATTACTTGTTCTTTTCAAATGCCAACCTACTATAGGCAGCTCCGTACTTATCAAATATGATGTTCGTGACATCGGCCCAAAATGTATAACTTGTGCTGTATAAGTTCCTATAAATATAAACTTTTGAATGTCTAACAAACATGGAAATATAATTTGTATAAACATCAGACAATCTTAATTTGTCCAATGCATAAAATAATACCAATCAAATGATCTATTTAATGCATAAATTGTGTTGAGCAACATTCAACACTATAATCAAAAGTGTGTGACGTTAAAGTGGGCACAAATTTAATGTGACTAAACAATAATAGCATGTACTAGACAATTTCATAATAACGACAAAAGCAGGAAAGTGTCTCTTGTTTTCTTTCTCTAACTTTATAATCATTACGCATTTTCAAAACAAATTAATCTATACTCATTCATTCATAAACAAATTTAACGACTGTCACACCAAACGAAAGTCTCGGAACAATTGTGCCAAGAAGACAATAATATGATGTAAATATATCATTATAGTAAGGTGAGAAAGTTACTTCTCTAACATAACATAAAGCGAATGGTTGGTAGCGATTAAAGCACCAATTCATATCAAAATGCATACTCCCTGCATGCATTTAAAATAAAAATCAAATCTTATACTGAAGTTCTTAACTTCAACTTCCGAGCTAGCTCACCACTGGCTAGTGCGTAATTTCCTAATTATTACACTACCAGATATTCCTTATGCCTTAATCAAATGGTAACTATAAAGTCTTCGATATAATTAACCAAACTAATTAGACAACCATACAAAATCAATGAATAGGTACCCTGTACATATTCTTCCTAAACAGACAAAATGGCAAAACGAACAAATACGACGCATAAGCCTATATAAATCGCGCACGCGAAGGGATGATGTCCCTTCAAATCAAACTAAATTGCAGCTCCCAAGTCAATGGAAATGCTAACTTAATAAGGACAAACATTATCAAGCAACTTACTGTGGACATTTTGTCGTTATCCACGAAATAAAATCCTTAAAAGGGAACCATATTCAAAGCGAACATGGCAACATACCATCACTAATGAGTGAATGCACAGAAATTTCCCGAATTTTCTCCGAACCAATAGTTTAATTACTAATGGATCACAAAACAACACGTAGACAAAGCTTTTGATTACTAAAGCCCTCCAAAAAAAAATACACAATATCATGTGAATCATAAAACTTAAAAAATATCAAGACAACTTCTTAGGACACATGTACAGTCCTATATAACCATGACAACCATGTTCATGACACAATATAACAGCTTCATAAATCTGCAATTATCAAGTAATAAGATAATCACACATAAATTTCATCTTGACTTAGCGCTACTGCACGCATAAATATAGATGTATGACCCGCTAATGAACAGTCCTGCACATGAGGGGTGGGAACCAAAGACTGGTTCTGATAATATGTCAACCTATCGGGGGGTTTAGACGGTCTATGTGAACGTCTGACCTGGCGGTCATCTTCAACCGACATTTGATCAAAACCATTATGCTCATCATCAAATACTATCAAATCACCAATTTCCCCTTCCTGTTCAACTTCTTCTACATTGTCACTTCTATCAAGAGTGATCTGCTCATCCTCATCAACTTCACTATCTTCATTAATTTCATCACAATGTATCCCTTGGGGGAGGGGGCCATTCACTTCAGTGGTTAGGGGCGCGTCCCAAAACAAAATACCCTCATTATTTTCGTCTATTTCCTGACTCACAGGGGTACCCCCATCCTCAGACTGAGGTTGGTCCGGGGGTGTATGGGCCCCCTTGCCTTTAGTCGGCCTCTTCTTACTCTGGGTACTAGTGCTAGTGGCGGGCTTTACATCTATTGAGAGGAAATTACAGGGGAGGAGGAGATTACGATGGAGCGTTCTTTCCCTTCCAATTCCACTTTCGGGGCGAACCTTAAACACTGGGATTTCAGGGTTAGGTTGTGATACCACAATATAGGCATACTTGCCCCAGTTATCCCCAAGCTTGTGTTTCCCCTTAATCCCCACATTCTTCACTAACACTCGGTCACCTTGTTCAAGAGTGTTCTCTTTCAACTTAGCGTCATATCTCCCCTTATTCCGCCCATCTAGCTTAGTACTTCTTTCCACAGCTAACTTATAAGCATAGTCCATCCTATTTCTTAGCTTGCCCACATAGCTACTAGCAGTACCTCCCTTTCCATCTGATTCCGCCCTAGGATCTAGTCCCAAATAGATGTCTACAGGGAGACGTGGGTGGCGCCCATACATTAGGTAATAGGGGGAATACCCTGTCGCATCATTACGTGTGCAATTATATGCATGGACAAGAGGGGCAAGGTACGATTTCCAGTCCGCCTTACTCTCATCAGCGAGTGTGCCAAGCATTCCTAGTATAGTCCTATTCATGCGTTCACAGCTGCCATTCCCTTGCGGGTGGTATGGGGTAGTGCGGGACTTTTCAACCCCCGTCAACTTACAAAGTTGCCGAATCACTTCTGATTCAAAGTTCCTACCCTGATCGGAGTGGAGGCGCGTGGGGAAGCCATAATGTATCAAGAAATGATCAAACAGGACTTTAGCAGTAGTATGGGCAGTTTGGTTGCGAGTTGGGATGGCAATGGCATAGCGCGTAAAGTGGTCTGTAATTACCAAAATATTGGCATACCCCCCTTTAGACTCTTCGAGAGAGAGATAATCCATACACACCAATTCGAGGGGCCTAGATGTTTGGATGGACACTAGAGGGGCTGTTACATGTGATTCGGGCACCCCCTTCCTCCTTACACACCTACCACATGTTTTGATGTGGTTCATTACATCCCTTGCTAAGTGGGGCCAATAGAATCTTTCCCTCACCAAGTCCGTTGTTCTTTCTATCCCCAAGTGTCCTGTCCGGTCATGAAGGGAATCCAATACCTCCCTATGAAACTTTTGGGGTAGGACAAGCTGTCTTATACTAACCCCATCTTGGTCTTGCCTTAACCTATACAGTACCCCATCATGTATCACTAACTTCTTCCACTCCCTAAGCATCATTTGCACTGCCCCAGACTCTTGTTTACGTTGGTCTGCGGACGGGGGAATCCCCTTCTCCACGTACCGAATGACTTGTTTGATGACGTCATCCTGACGCTGTTCCGCAGACCAATTGGGGGAGTCCAAAATTGGTGGGTCACCGGGGAGGGGTGGGGGTTCATTATCTACTGGCACAACATTAATTCCATGGTTAACTACATTAACATACGGGTCGTCTTCCACACTTACATTGAGGGCATAGTCGCAAACAGCGTGTATCGAGTCTGCCTCAATCTCTAAGAACGGGACATGCATAGTCTCAATTCCGGACTCTTGTGTATTGCTAGTCTTATCTCCAGTCACATCCTCGTCAACGTGGGGTTTAGAATGATAGCGCGAAAGAATGTCTGCATCAATGTTCGACTTACCTGTTCTATACTTGATGGACAAGTCATAGTTCGAAAGTGCAGCTAGCCATCTTTGTCCTGTCGCATCGAGTTTTGCCGTTGATGTCACGTAGGTTAGGGGGTTATTATCAGTCAGGACATATACTTTATTTCCATAAAGGTAGTCATGAAATTTATCAGTAACCGCCCATTTTAAAGCAAGAAATTCTAGCTTGTGGGCGGGGGCATTTCTTTCACTTTTACTGAGTGATCTACTCGCATATGCGATAACCCTCTCCACCCCATTATCATCTAGTTGATATAGGGCAGCACCCAACCCTGACGTGCTTGCGTCAGTGTGAAGGATGAATGGCTTAGTGAAATCAGCATATGCCAGGACAGGGGGGGTCATCAATTTTTCCTTGATAGTTTGGAATGCTGAATCGCATTCGTGAGTCCATTCCCAAGGTGGGGGTTTGGTCAGGGTGTACTTACCTTTTCCCTTCCGCTTGCGGGGTCCACCAAGGAGGGCATTTAGTGGTTTTGCAATCTGAGAAAAGCCTGGGATAAATTTCCTATAGTAACTAGCAAAACCCAGGAAGGCCCTAGTCTCTCGTACACCAGTAGGGGTAGCCCAATTCTTAACAGTCTCAATCTTAGCGGGGTCAGCTTCGATGCCGTCTTCAGAAATGACATGTCCAAGATAACTTACCTTAGTTTGCAGCAACTTGCACTTCGAGGGTTTTAGTTTGAAACCATGTGATGTCAGTCTGTCTAATACTTGCCTTAGCCTGTCCTGGTGCTCGTCGATAGTCTTAGAAAATATGATGATGTCGTCAAGGTATACCACACACATTTTGTGGTTGAGGTCCCCCAAACATTTTTCCATGGCCCGTTGAAAGGTGCCAGGGGCATTACACAGTCCGAAAGGGAGTCTGTTACACTCCCACAGCCCGAGGGGTGGGGGCAATACAAATGCAGTTTTCTGTTTATCCTGTTCATCTATGTCTATTTGCCAGTATCCTGACCTTAAATCTAGCGAACTAAACCACTTTGACCCTTGCAAAACTTGCAATGTTTCATCTATTCTCGGGATGGCATACGAGTCTTTCACTGTTCTACTATTTAACTTTCTAAAATCAATACAGAATCTCAATGAGCCGTCCTTTTTACGTACAAGGACTATAGGGCTTGCATATGGCGAGTATGACTCCCTTATTACTCCTGTCTTTTTCATTGTTTCTAAGTGCTCCCTAACTTCATCATACATTGAGGGGGGTATACGTCGGTATCGTTCCCTAAATGGTTGGTCGTCAGTCAGTTTGATAGTATGCTCAACTATTTTACTATGCCCTAAGTCAAAGTCACTACTACTAAACGCTTGTGGGTAGTTTCCGAGCATTTCCTTAACCCTATTTATATCATCACTTGAGGCTATGGAGTCTGAAAAATCTAGTTCATCAACTACTGTGGGCCCAGGGGAAGGGTTACCCCCGTTGTCATGGGAACCTACACCTTGCCTATTACACTGTATTGGTCCCTCTACTGTGCACAAATATGCATCGCCTACAATAGTCTTCCTAGATAACCAAACAGGGTATGGCGCATGATTCTTTAAAGCTATAGGCACACTCTGCCCCGCCCCCTTTTCAATTGTTACTACAGCAGTATCAACTAAGAGTTCGCGCGGTAGCTGGCGCTTGGAAGTTGTCTCAATTAAGAGAGTACAGTCATGACACACTCGTGATGAAGAAACTTCGCAGTCAACCACAACCACCTCATTAGCAGGTATGCAAATTGCTCTACTACTTTTAAGTCTAATCGTGCCCACCTTGCCCCCTCTATCTAATGCTACATGTATACTGTTTGAAAGGCAATTGTAGGCTGCTTTCCAAACAGGAGTGATGCCCCTACACCTAACATATGTATCCCCATGGCTCTCCCGCCCTTGCTCCATGCATGCCAAAATAAGATTGGTGCCTATCGTTAGGGGGACACGTTTATTGTAGGGAGTGTCATGTACAATCAAAACAGGAACTGTCATACAATTGTCTGTGGGGAGTGACCCTGGCAATCCTATATCTACTTCCACATACCCTAAGTAAGGAACAGGCTGTCCATTTGCGGCTTCCACCCTCAAATTTCTATCAATTTCATATAATTGGTGCCTACTCAAATGTGTCTTATAAAAAGATATGGGAAGGGTAGAAATCTGGGATCCAGTATCTATAAGACAATGGCATTGTTTTGTTTCAACGGTGGCAACGGCCTCCATGGGGTCACCTACCAAATTATACACTTTGTGGGCTTTATTGGGGGGAGCTGAACCCTGAACCTTACGAGGCTGACCTACTGCCCGCCCTGTGGCAGCGGTCCCATGTAGTTTAAATTCCTACCTTGTGGATAATTCTGTGGGGGGAAAGTGGGGTACTGCCCCTGGGGAGGAGGAGGGGGATGGGGATGAGGGGGTGGCATTTGAGGGGGTGGCATTTGAGGTGCTCGGGGGTGAGGGGGTTGGCGCTGCCTTTGCTGCCTACAGTCTCGCGAAAAATGGCCCAATTTCCCACAATTATAGCAAGCCTGCTGTGTGCCGTTTGCATAATTGGTTCTATTTCTCACTGCACTATTTTGCTTCCAAACAAACTTTTCTTGTTCAAGTGCCTCAAGCTTCTGTGTCAATTCCTTAACTTTTTCTTCCAAATTCAAATTGTTCGCGGAAGCAGAGTGGGAACCCACCCGGCCAGCGAAGGGGCGCGGTCTGGTGTTGGAAGGGGTTGGGACATGAAATTGTTCGAAGTCTGCTGACTCTTGTTCGGCCGCGCGTGCCGCCCGTATCAAATCATCAAATGATGACACAAGTTCATACTTGTGCCGTACAGCGTGTTTGATAGCTTCATTCGTGAGCCCCTTCCAAAACACGACGCGTAACGTCTCATCCCTAGCCTGGGACAAGATTCCCCCTCTCCTTTCCGCTTTGTTTATAGCGAGCTGTAGGCGTGCGCTATAGGCTGCAATACTCTCTCCAGCAGCCTGTTTTGAGTCATACAGCTGCTGGAGGAGTACTGCCCCTGATTCGACAGTGCCATACAACCCCTCTAATTTCGTCACTATCTCCTGAACTGTTGTGTTTGTCCCCATGTGCAGGACTATTTGCGCTGCTTCTCCTCGCAGCGAGCGCCTAACCGCCATCCCAACTGAATCTACAGTATAATTCCTATCATCGAGTAAACAATCAATCTCATACTTCCAAATTTCAAAGGGGACCTCACCGCCCTTGGTTTTGTTATCCCCCGAAAAGAGAGACAGTTTTCCCGGATTTTGCAACACAATTTGTGGGGAAACATGAGTGTTAGTAGTTGAATTTGGATCTTTTTGTCCAGCGAGTACCAAAACTGACCTTGGTACCTTTTGGACAGTTATCTTTACTCCCTGACACAGTTCCCCGTCCAAAGTAAGTGCTTTAACTGCATCGCTAGCACTTATGAATGTGCAATATGCACTTCCTGTTAGTTCTTGCGTAAGGGAGTCTCTCCCCAATTGAATATTTGCGGGCTCTGATATCTTATCAAAAATGCATTCAATTCGTTGACCCCAATGTCGGGAGTCAAATTTTTCAAAAAGACTGTGTGATCACCTTTGAAATTCGCCATTTTGTCTATTTTAATAGTTACCTCAAATGTAATACAATTAAATAGAAATGTAGTATACAATCAACTCATATAATATCTTGATACCCAAAAGTGAAATAAAAAGAAAAACCCATTCAAAAACAACAAGAACAAAATATCACAATATATAATCACAGCGTATCCTAAAATGTAAGGTCCACTCCACTCACAAGCAATACAACTTTCTTACAAACCTAACAATTCATTCTCCTCACAATCATATCATGCCAGTTTAGAATGTGAAAATTATTTTTACCAGTCAACTCCCCCTTAATAAAAATTAAAATCGTGCTGATAGGACGCGAATATCATGAGTTCCGTGCTGTAACCCACATAGTCTCCATTTAGTGCGGGGGAACACTAAAGTATAAACTAGGAAAACTATAGGGCACAGGCAATGGCCTGTTTCAGTTGACTGGTAAATTACTCGCACAAACCACCATCCACATTCACCACTGGCACAACTGACAACGAGGAGAATAAATATACAACAGTTAAAACATAATTAAAGTTCGGGTATACCTATGTACCCATATGAATCAGTGAATACACTACTTTATTTAACTTAACAATCAAATGGTGAGGCAATCAACATAGTGTTACAATAGAATATATAAGAAAACGGTGGCCACTTACATTTGGTTCAGGTACATAATCATGATCTCAATTAAAAGGGAATACTTAAGTGCACATTACTCGCGGGGCCCATTGATGATTTCCTTGTAGCGCGTAGTCACTTTTGCTGGCTCGCCGTCGTAGTCGTCGCCGTCGTCGTCATCGTGGTTGTCGTCATCGTCGTCGTGGTTGTCGCTGAAATCCTTGTCCAAGGTTCTCCTTTATCCCATTAACACTGATGGCATGTTAATGTAAGTCTTTACGATATTAACACTAATGGTGTGTTAACATACTTGAAAGTCTGCAGGCCATGCTGTGAAGTTGTATCTCCTCCAACAGTTCTTTTATAATTTTAACTCGCAGAAGCCATGTTCAAAACGTAGTCCTACCGAAGTGAAGATATGGTTTAGAATTGTCTAAACTAGTTGTTTTGCTCCTGTAGGAGATTGTCAAAGGGTGACAACCATGTGGAACTGTGTCTCTCGGAATCTCTCTTCCTTAAAATTCTCTGGTAAATTATAGTAAAATTGTGTTGAAATTCACCTCCAACAGTCTATTTTATATGGAGCCTTTCCTACAGGACTCTATGGGAGTTCTTATATGTCCATCAAAAAGGGTAGGGGTTCTTGTAACTTTGTGATTGGATACATTCTCTAATTTCCTAAAATAATGACTTCAACTTATTCCTATTGGTCAAAGGCATTTTGTTTGGGGTGTGGTTTAATATAATTGTCCCGCCTCTACAGGAAATACAAAAAGAATATCAAAATTATCTTGAAGAGTAAGCATATTTTCTCCATAGCAATAATGGTCATTCATCACACCAATATCTTATAATTAATACCCAGTAGCCAGAAAGTCTACCCCCAATTCTAAACAAAAATCTAGATTGACGTCCAACAAAGTTATTATATTCTTTATAAAAATGACCTGACTAAGAGAAAAACAGGTATCTTTCTTCGCCCGCTTGCCCATTATGTGGAGGCCAAAGAGTCTATTAATGTAATTTAGAATATTCTTCCTTCATAAAGTGATCCCTAATGTATACAAAAGCAAGGTTGTCCACTGCTAGCACATGAAGGGGTCAAATACAAAGCGTTGTGGGATCACACTAACCTTAAAGATGGGAGGAATTATAAGTTAATGTAGCTGTATAAGAACCCACCCACATTGTCCTAATAGGGGTGTTCACACCACTATGTTACACATGCGTGTGTGTGTTTTTATCACTGACTAGTATATACCTAGTTATGCCACTAAAGAGAATTCGGGCCACAATGAGCAAATTCTCATCAGTGGTTCAACTTCAGTGGTTAACTCCAGATTAAAAAGATAGAAATAACCATAATCTGTTCAAACCGTTCCACACCTGTTGAACTTCGCTTGCCTATTGATGATTGCCATATGAAATGGTTTAAATAGTTACTGGAAATGTCTGCCTTTTCTGCCTTTAACCCCGGACTAAAGTTGTGCCACTGATGAACATGGGTCATTATGTCATGCGGAAACGATAGTATATTGCCTATTTTCTGATAGTATGGTCTATAAATATTCAAATTTTGACCAGTTTAATACCTTAGACATTCCGTATAATAAATCCTTAAAATCAAAGAAATATTGTCTTGTAAGCATGGGCGTCGATCTGTAATTGATACCCATTCATCAGGGGGGGGGGGGGGGGGGGGGTGATATATTCATTCACCCCCCCCCCCCCCCCGATGAATAGGTATTACGTAAGTATCGACGCCCATGCTTGTAAGTATCTTCACTTTTATCTTCACCTATTTAAGTTTTTTTAAATGCTAACATCCGAGAAAAATGAATGCAATAATATAGGTTTTCCCGCTCAATTTCGCGATTGTGACAATCAAATTGATATAAGGAGCAAACGAATTCGCGCAATTTGCGATCGCCGTGTCAAAGCAGCATTCGAATTCGTAAATAGTCGTTCAAAATCACGTAGGAGCAAGTGAATTCGCACAAAGGGCATACCTTTTCATCAATGGGCATTCAAAATGGCATGTAGTTAATGCTTGCGCTACTGCAAATTCGCAAATTCGAATGCCCATAAATTAACTCTTGTGTCTATTCACGAAAGCGTATGCGTATGCATGAATTCGTTTGCACCTTTTCGGAATTTGAAAGACCGATACCAACGATTACGCGGCAATGCGTGAATTTGAATGACCCTAAATGAATTCGATTGATAAAAGTGTAAAATTGAGCGGGAAAACCTATATTATGACTATTAAACATGCTTGTAAGTTTGGCAAAGCAGTTTGTTGTTTTAAACATTACCTACTCCAGGGCCCCGTAACATAAATATTCACTATTTATCGTATGATAAGTCAATTAATCATGCAAACAAATTCAACTGAACTTACAACTAACATTGCATCTGTATTCCGGGTCTTGGTGTACATTGTAATTTGAATGCTTCTCTGTAGATAGTCCAAACATTTGTGAAATTAGTTCAGAAAGTAATGAATGGTTGATAAGTGTGTATTGTTGTGACCTGCTAATTTGCTATGTCCACTAAGTAATACTATATGTGAACAATTTATGGTAAATGGATGTGATATGGCCAAGTATTGAGCGAAAATGCAAAGTGATTTTCGCTAACTCATTGCACTAACTTTTTACGCAATTTTAACTATCCAGTAGATAGTTATAAATCTGAACACTTCGGTCATGCATATCTGTATAACGGATAACCAAAAGCTGTTCCATGCTTCTATCGTGGGATAACGAATACAATGAAATATGTGGGAATGGCGAGAGTTTTAAGGATGTTGACAATGTTACTATAGATCCCTTTAATAATTACTTCGCACTTCGCATTCTACATATGCGTAATCTTCCTCTATCAAACTTTGTCCATCTTTTTGTTTCAGGCTTACTACACCACCAGTGGACAAGTGACATACCCGTCGGGCCATCCGTCAGGACAGGTTTACGTTCAAGGTATGGTTGGACTTTTATCCCTGAATTTGAAAGGTACCCTGTCGTCGAATTTAGAGAGCGCTTTCGGAAGCGTCACAGGGTAGCGTCATAGAGTACCGAAATGTGACATCGCAGCTATATTATAAACAATGTCAGGCAAGCCACACATTTCTGCCCTAGTGGTCGCTAAGTATATGCAATCGTCCAGCTTCAACCAACTTCTTAACTCCCGAATCACAAGGTGTTCAGAAACATTACTATTTTATAACAAAAACATGTGACGTCACTACTTTGGAACGAACGTACATATGGCGCCTTCCTGTGAGATCTTTGAAAAGCGCGCCCTCAGACGCGGCGTCGCCGTCACTTTAAATCTTTAGGTTCCTAATTAAAATGCTAACAAAAGGGAAAACATTACACGACATTACATTCATTATAGTCAGTCAGTTCGTTCATGTATATATGCATTCATTCATCCATCAATCCGTCCACCCATCTACAGATACATCCATTGAATATTCATCCATCCATTATTTTGTATTTGCCATTTATTTCATCTAAATTCATTAATGATTATGAACCAATTGAACATTGATAATTGTATGAGTTATTCCTTTGCTTTTTTAAAAAGTGCCCCAAGCAACATACGTCGTGGCCCAGGGGCCCGGAAACCCGGCGAGCAAACCTGGAGTTCCTATGTACATAGCGCAGCCAGCCCCGCCGACAGGATACGGCCAGGCCCCGCCGACAGGATATGCCCAGGCCCCGCCGGCAGGCTACACACATGCCCCACCGGCAGGATACGGCCAGGCCCCGCCGGCAGGATATCCCCAGGCCCAGGGACCGGTTCCCCAACAATACGGTGTCAACATAGCTCAGGTGCCCACTGGACCACCACCACCAAACGTTCAGTACGCACCGACATCCGGCCCCGTGCAAGGGTCCATGGATGCGCCGCCTATGTACCAGCAACAGCCAACAGCACCGCCGGATGCGTATGGGACGAAGTGATGAGAAAAGGTGGCATCTTTTGGACCATTCGTGTTCGATAACATGTTCGATAACTTTCGCCCACTCTCCGGTTCCTACCCGTGGAAGACCACCATTAGTGGAGCGATAGAAACATAATCTTTAGACAATTTATTTATACGCAATCAATACGAAATTTTGAAAATTACCTTGAGTAAGGTTTTTGTGTGCTCTATTAGTTTCTGCAAATTTTGTCTGACTGCCCAGTTTCGTCGTTGGTGGGGTATTTCCATTTTGCCATGCTACTTTCTAAGAGCTTGAAGAGAAAGAAAATATATTATGCGTTCGATAAAAGTATACAGCAAATAAAAAGACAAGTTGCCCGGTGAATAGTCGAGTATGGTCTAAATGCAGAGACGCACGAAAGAGTACTGCGTGTTGACCGGGTTGATTGGTATACGTGCATGTCACTGCATCCTGCAAAACTGCAGGGCTTTCCCAAATTAAGGAAGGAATTGACATCCATTATTTTATTGTAAAGAAGTTGTCCCTCACCAATTACGTCTGCCTTTTCCTTAAAGGGCAATGCAACTCAAGAATAGAGTTTATCCTACTTTATACATCGTAATATGCCAGATTATGTAACATTACTCCGACTCAGATTTCTGCTTTGGAAGAAATATGTGAAAACTCTATCGGGTATACCACTATTCACGTGAACACTGGAGGCCGCCATTATTCGGTTTGTGCGGACTACGGTCAATGATATGCACTAATGCATTTCAATAGCACCAATTCAAACCATTGTCTGAATACTTGTAGATGCTTTGAAATCAGTGAAAAGCTTTTTGTTCGGCCCTAAGCACATACGTCAGAGTTTGCAAAGCATGTCGGGTAATTACAAGAACATGGCCGCTCCCATTATCTTTTGCCGCCGTAAGAAATATATAGTAAAATATGGGTATGTTCACGTAAGGATTTCATGGGATCCAGGAGGCCAAAATTGCCAAGTGATGTATGAAATCAAATGTCTGTTCACCCTCTAAACGATAATAATAATCGAAAGCCATAGTTTCATTGCCCGTTAAGCTTTGTTTGGCATTGGGTGTGATCCTTTCCTTTGAACCATCCATACACCTCCTCCGTAACCACCCCTCCTCCTATCATCTTCCATTACCACCAATTCTCCTCCTATTTCTCCGTCTCAACTCCATGCCTTTACTCTCCCCTCCTCCTCTTCCTCCACTTCCTCCTCCTACTCCTCCTCCTCCCCCATTTTCCCTCCTCCTTCTCCATTCTTCCTCCTGTACTCTCTAAGCCTTATAAGACCTATAATAAATTTAGAACATCTTGATGATGGTTTCGTGGCACAATCGGATGGGTGTATGAAGCCCAACTATGCATAGGGTCCTTAGTTTGAAGCTCCCAATCAACCTTCGCATCATCTACAAATGTCTTCTCATTACTTTCAAAGCATATCATGGCCTCGCTCTTAACAGCTCTAATCCACCACTAAACTCCTACCCGAACACTGCGATCATCTACGCAGTTACTCTTGGAATTTACACAACGAATCAGCTCAAAATACTATGGTGAAAGATCCTTTTCTTATGCTACTTCTTTCCTATGGAACAATCTTCCCCTCAATATTCTCACTTCTCACAATGTTGATACTTTTAAGTCCAGGTTGAAAACTCATTTGTTTAAGTAAGACTTTTTCTAATCGTTAATTCTTTGTTTATACACATGTATGTTTATATACCCTTTCATTTAGTTTTGTAATTTTCTTATATTTTTATGTAAATATTTGTTGGCGCTTAGAGGCTTTTTGCAATATGCGCTAAACAAATGTCTATTATTATTGTTATTTGATATCCTTCAGCAAGATGTCGAATTTACATTATTAGCTGCTCTAATTTACTCAGATGGAGTCCTGGTAGGAGGTGAAGGCCATCGTATGAATGTCCATGAGCAGTTTTGAAGGAATGCTCCCCAGAGAGTGGAGATGGTGCATACATTATTGTGATAGCTTTTAATTTGTTCGAAACCGATTGATATCCTCCAGCAAGACACTGAAAGCCTCTGTATGGATTGTCTTATACATTTCCATAAGCCATTTGGAATGAATGAACATGATATAAGACGCTATATTCAACTTTAACATAATTAGTATTATTGATAGTATTATTATCAGCATCAGTACAATTAACTATGGCTGGTGGCATCTCCTGTATATCTGTTTAATTTACGATGTGAAAATTAGATTTGAGTTTGTATTATGCATTTATCTCCATACTTTCTTGAAACAACAAATATATAACATGGAACAGAAAACATGAAGCTTCAATATTATTGCGGAGGAGGCCCCTATGGAAAGCAAGGCTCGAATTAATAGAACAAAATGTTATACGTTTGTGAATATTTTTCACAGCCAAGTTTTTTTCCTAATCCTGAAAATGTTTTGTACGTTCAATTTGTTACTTTGAATTATATTAATTTGTTCAAGTTATTATATTATAATTATAATGTCTATTATGAATTTATGAGCAGTTATTTTGATGTTACAATGCAATTGTTTCTATGCAGTATCAATGTTTTATGTGATTACGTTGTGTATTTTGTTGGATTCTTCCAATGACAAAACGTTCAAATTTGTTGGTGTTTGAGATGTTTTTTTTCTTTCGATGGACCTTGGTCATCACTGTAATTTATAAAAAATAAATAAAGATGATTAATAAAACCTATTATTGTTATTATTATTATATTTTAATTGGCATGAGATAATGAATTTGTTTAAACTTATCAATTTGTCTTTCTTGTTTTGGGAACACTGGGGTGGAGTTCATAACGGAAGTTTATGTAAATCCATGGTTTAAACCGTGGTATTAAACTATGGGGTGACATTCCCAGTTGGCAAGCCAACGTTGGTCCATCGTTGGAAACTCTCAACTCGTTGGAGGTTGGAATCAGGCAAGATCTCAACAGTGGCCCAACGTTCAAAACTATCAACTCATTAGACGTTGGACTATTGGACCGATGATGGTCTATTTGTCAGCGTTGGACCAACATTATTTGGGCTTACGCATCGGTGGTCTCACGTTGCCGGTCAACGTTGGATCAACGTTGCGAGAAAAAATTAACAACCTTGGTCCAACAATGGACGAACGTTGGCTTGCTACCTGGGATTAGTAGGCAAGTAAAATAGGCGGAGGGCCAAAGTCGAAAAAAGTGACTTTAGGTTGCCAGATCTCCACAACAAGTTTAAACCGATTTTATTTGCAAGTAATTTTAATGAGACAAAATAATTCAGAGGTCTACCTCAACAAATTTGTTGCGAACACCTCCAAATCCAAGATGGCGTCCAAAAAAGTAGCCGTTTTGACTTGCTATAGATAATTGGCGAAATTTTCCAAACGATACGTGAAATCAGCATGATTTTGCAGTCATATTAAAGACAATAACATTTCCTATAATCTGATACCAAACAGCATGGGTTTCAGGATATGTAACACGGTCATTTTTAGCCCCAAACTCAAATTTTAGGCATTTTTCCCCAACAATATTAAATTATTGATTTACATAATTTGACATAAATCAGTAATTATCTTAGGAGTTGAATTAATACTTTTCCAAAAACTGCCCAATTATATCAACAATACTCTGTGAAAATTTCAAGTATGTACCTTATCTGAACAAAAAGTTATTATACTTGGAAGTCAGCATTTGATATCGACAACACGGGTAGTTTTGCACGATTTCTCATGCTGTACAGCGTGTCTCAAAAATGCGTAGGCCTAATCTTGATTATAGGATTTGTGTACCAAATAATTGCGTCAATCTCGGGACACCTTCAATTCCAGTTATGAACAAATCAACAAAACCACCATTTCCTGTAATATGATGAATATTCCACCATCTTTTTGTAATCCGCGTAGATGTCGTGTCTATCTTGCATTTGTTTAACTGCATTTATCATGATAAATCAAGCGCTAAATATGAACTTAATTCCACTCCCCATGGAGCATTCCAGTCAGCTGCATACTGACGCGCCTGTCATGCATATTGCGAATTCAAACCATACTGGGTGCCCATGATGTTTTTAAAACGTTGTCAAGATCATGTTCATTATCTTGAGTAGGTGTCTTACTGAAGTACACAATATGCGGGACACACGTGCAGAGCATATCTAGATTCGAACACCCTCTTGATCGCAAGACACGCACCCTTCATGCCCTTCATATCTTATTACATGTATCTGGAGACCATTAAGGTATATACAAATTTGCTGACTTAGTATTAAAACAAAACAAACTCAATTGCTAAACCAATATGTTCAACACCGAAAAGCCTAGATACCTAACAGCAAGCCGAATGTTTATTGTTTGTGCACTACCCTGTACTCGTGTAACCATGGTAACAACATCCGATTATGGACAGAAATATACCAAATCACCAATGATTTATTAAAAAAAATTAAAATTAGCAGGTGAAAGGTGTCATTTCACATGTGATTTGATTTCCTTCATGTTCACGCGAAAATTAGTGACCATAATGCGGCTTGTAGTAGCCAGATATATGATTTATTGTATTTCTTTTGTTGTTGTTACTATGGTTACAAATGTACATGGTGGTACAAAAAGTTACTCTACGATAAACATAATAGCCTATTCAAAGTTTTCTTCGAACCCTGAAAACGAATTTGCATGTAGTCTAGCTAACTGTGGTGTTCCGAATAATATACCGAAATAATGTATCATCAAGCGTAATCATGTTAAAAACATAATCATCCAGATATTCGAATATTCGAATATTGCACTAAATAGTGCACTTTGCATGATGGATTTATTATGCATGCAGTGCAACTACCGATACACTATTTTCGTGTATTGTAAACCGATGGCGGCATATTCATGACATGAAATAAGAAACCTGAAGGTTTTGTTAAAAACGGGAATAAACAATATATCATTATTTCGGAGCATTTCTTGAATAAAGTCCGTAAACAAGAATTACATTTTTTGGGGCGCCCTGTATAGTGTTCGAAATCCTTAAAAATTGCTGTATTTGTCGATATCAAATGCTGACTTCAAGTTATTATAACTTTGTTCAGATACGGTACATACTTAAAACTTTAACAGAGTATTGCTAACATAACTAGGCAGTTTTCTGAAAAGTATTAACTCAGCTCCTAATACATTTACTGATTTATGCCTAATTATGTAAATCAATAAATTCCTATTGTTGGGAAAAAAATGGCTACAATTTGAGTTTGGGGCTAAAAGTTACCGTGTTACATATCCTGAAACCCATGGTGTTTGGTATCAGATTATAGGAAATTGTATTGTCTTTAATATGACTGCAAAATCCTGCTGATTGCATGTATTATTTGGGAAACTTTGCCAATTATCTATAGCAAGTCAAAACGGCTACCTTTTTGGACGCCATCTTGGATTTGGAGGTGTTCGCAACAAATTTGTTGAGGTAGACCTCTGAATTAATTTGTCTCATTAAAAATACTTGCAAATAAAATTGGTTTAGACTTGTTGTGGAGATCTGGCAACATAAATCCTTAAGGAAGCCACTTTTTCGACTTTGGCCCTCCGCCTAAAAGGTTTAAATCAAATATGTTCTCTCTACGCATGCAGCGGCACCATCTAAGAACAAAGACCTTTATTTGGTAACATCAGTAAATGTGTAGCGTTATTATTGTTAATGCCCAATAACAGTATTTGGAATCGCTCCACACACACGGTAGATGATACAAATTCACCCATCTTTCGAAATAATTTAACAATGAAATACACTGTATAGTTCATTTGCTCGGCCATTTAAATCCATTTAAAGGGATATTTGATTTTTTATTTAAAGAAAGTACAGTTTTGGTCAAACTGACTTTTAGTAACCAAAACCTTCACCATTACATTACAAACTAATAGTTATAACTCCACCTTGCTCGAAAGGTATACAAAATTACAAACGACTAAGTAAAAAGCCTGTTATCATTAAAAAAGAGCAGCTAAAACTCAAGAGGGCCCTCTCTAAAAACTCATTGGTTTCAACAATTTTTAAGGTTATCTGAAATCCAAATGCAAGTTGCCTTCAACTATTGTGTATTAGTGTATACATCAACTATTTGTTAACTATTTGACCTATATATGTTTTGTATATTTGTAAACATTTTAGCAATTATTTTCGTCAGTTTGCCAAGGCCCATCTCTAAAAAACAAAAACTCTCAAGAGTAAAAACCGCTTGTGAGATCATCTCTCAATCACTGGTCAACTAACTCGAGATGAACAAAAGACATTCTTACACAAGAACATGCTCACAATCAGTGGCGTAGCTACGGGGGGGGGGGGGCCTGTGCCCCCCCCCCCAATAATTTTGAAAAAACAATAGAAAACATAAGGGGCCATTTTTTGAAAAAAAACAAAGAAATACATAAGGTGTGCCCCCCCCCAATAATTTTGCGTGCCCCCCAATCAGTCCGACCACGCTACGCCACTGCTCACAATAACATGCACTGCATGTTTCCATACAAAGGCTTATTAATGCCTTTCTTGTCCCTATCATGTTTGAGCTTATCTGACATAGCAACTGCTATTAAAATTTAAAGTGTGTCATGTGTGCTATTGTGAGCAAGCCCTCGCCTTGGGAGAAGTTGCATTCCACCCTGTATTGTTCATCTTTTCAGTATTTTGAGTATTGATTGATAGCAGTTGCTATGTCAGATAAGCTCAACCATGAAAAGGACAAGAAAGGCATTGATAAGCTTTTGTATGGAAACATGCAGTGCATGTTATCGTGAGCATGTTCTTTTGTAAGTATGTCTTTTGTTCATCTGCACTTAGTTGACCAGTGATTGAGAGATGATGTCACAAGGGTTTTTTTTTACTCTGGAGAGTTTTTTTTTTTATAGATTGTACTTGGCAAACTGAATAAAATAATTGCTTAAATGTTTAAAAATATACAAAACATATGTAGGTAAAAAATTTAACAAATGGTTGATGTATACACCAATACACAATAGTTGAAGGCAACTTGCATATGGATTTCAGGGAACCTTTAAATAAAACTGTTTGCATACATGTGTTGTTTTGTAAAAATAATGATTTAGAGAGATGATCAACAATTACTATTTAAAGGGACAGGTCCACTTTTACAAAACGTCTGAACAGCTTTCAGTTGACGGATGGGGATCAATGTAACACGCAAAAAAAAAATCAGAGCGAACAGCCCTCTAATTTGGATTCTACGAATGAAAAACGAATGCGTCCCTCCATTTAAACTATATATCGGTCAATAAAGGAGTTCAACTGATTTAGCATAATATTACAACAATATAGTACTAATTCTCGTAAAGGTATTGTGAAGCCGACATTTGTTAACGTATGTCACGGAAAAAGATCTCAAAAAGAAAGAATATATAATTACATGTAGTCAGTTTAAGCGATGTTTGGGTATTTTGCTTGGTAAACGCTCACACATTAGTACTTATGCGCGGGTCACGTAGCTAGCGCGGGTCACGTAGGGGTCATGCATACCGATCTGGCACTCCGTGAAATCTATGTACGAACTTACTCACCGGCCGAAAATACGTATGTACCTAATTAACCGACGTCCCTCAGTTTATTCAGTTTTAGGTCTATAACTCCACGAAAAAGAGATTTCAAGCCCTAATTTTTTCAGGCATGCTATTAAATGACATTTCCTTTCATATAAGACAATAACCTCGCAACTTTTGAATTTTGGCTTGCAAAAGTGGATCTCTCCCTTTAAAAACATCTTTTGTACATTTTTGAAAAGTGTAAGCCTTTTTTTGTGTCCAACGACTGGTTCAAAATTATTGAATTAGAGTGTCCCATTATTGTGTCCCACAATAATTACAAAATAATGGTTATATTTATGGATATTTCAGCCGTCTCTGAACCGATTTTGATCAAATAAAGTTTATTCTGTCATTAAAATTGTATGCTTTTCAAATTCGACACTCAGTTTTTCATTACATCACACAAATATTATTTTGTGCATCGCCCTCTATATACCAAAACTCAACTATCTCTTTAGGTGTACAGTACATTGAGTTGGGTGTGTCGTGCATGCGTGCGGGGAAAGCGCCTGATGTTTACACTGTACTGCTTTCACTTTATTTACAACCCACATAATTTCCCATATGAATGCATGTACTACGTATGCATCATAGAGCGATTTCTCTACTATTTATGTCGCCATTCGATTCGTCGTTAGCGTATAGTATATCTACGTATCATGTTCATGTACTGATGTACATCAGCCTTGTGTTGGAGTTTTGAAACGTCAAGACGATTCTTTCCAAAATTGAGACATAATTATTGTGGTGTACCAAAATTATATGTCAGATATAGACTCGTGTATATTATATGCACCCCATTGGAGAGAAACGAGACAGAGCAGAGGATTACGATATTATACTGCGATCACCGTAATCACATAGCAGGTAATAATATTATGTAGTTCAATGGTGTGCCATGTTCGTGTGGTATGTTTATTTATACGATCATATATAATCTTTTCTTCGACAGGGTGAATGATAAACTTAATTATTAGTGGAATGTAGTTTTCTATTTTTTTAAATTTATTTATGTGCGAGTTATATATTCGGTGCTGTGCATGTTGAACGTATATTGTTCATTAAATAATTATGTTGAGCACATGCTTGTAATTATTGTAGTTCAATGTTATGCGTGTAATCATGTTATTACAATCGTCATGTATTATGTTTATTTGACCCGGTGAATGTTTATAATTATGAGGGATGTATTATTATATTATTATATCTCTGAACGAGTTATATATTCGGCACTGGAAAGTATATTGCGCATTGTATTTTGCGCACATACTTCCATAGCCTTGGCTTGGGATATATATTGGCGTACATAATAATTTAAAATAAGGTTCTGGATTCATTATAATACAACGTATATGTTTCGCATCTGTCGCATCGCATCGCATCGAATAAGGATGTCATGATTTTATGGATGATCAATTGACAATTATAGTGTATTGTATTACCAGCGGATGTATATGATTTGGTAGTCGATATATAAATGTATTATCATTTCGTATGTGTTCATAAAAGTAGTTTTCGTCTATACACCATCCATTTTGTACGATGCATACTATAAATTATTATGTACATAAATATGCAAATTGTATCACGTCTTCTGAGATATTGTACGATTGTTCTCTCTTTACTGACTCTGACTATGGTAGTATACTGCAAATAATCGTACAATCCTTAACTGATATAGGGCAGGAGCTGTTATGATTTATATGTATATAAATCAAAATCAACTCATATCATATAAGCAGATAAGTGTACAATTATGTTTTGATTGACTTTTTGATTAAAGTGATCCATTAACTTAAATATATGTTTCCCCAAAGTAATGTTCGAGAATTCTATCATACGAATTTAATTGTAAGATTCTTGATAATGATATGTGAGATTTTCATAGGAAGATAATGATGTTTATCTGGGAAAAACAGGAACAAAATAAATGTCTGATTTTATCCCGATCATTCGCGTGAAGTATCCAAGTACTATGGACGATTGAGTATCCGAATTCGGATACTCTTGAAAGCGGTCGGAAGCGTCTATAAACGCTTTCAAATTCCATCTTAAATATCTCCATAATTAGGGAGACATTTGACAAAACTAAACCCATTTCATTCTTCTGTTACCATAATTTCCAAACAACAAGATATACAAGAGAATTGTGAAAGCTCCAAGTGATTTTGGATGAAGGTTAAAGGGGTAGTTCAGTTTTAGTATAGAGGGCGCTGCACGAAATAAATTTTTTTGGTGAGATAATGAAAAACTGAGTGTAAAATTTGAAAAGCAAACAATTGTTATGACAGAATAAACTTTTTTTGATCAAAATCGATTCCGAAACGGCTGAAATATCAATAAATATATCCGATCGGAATAAATATGGGGCCCAGATTTATACGATGATTTAACAAAAATTAAACAAATGCTTACACTTGTTCAAAAATGTTCAAAAGAGGTTTTTAAATAGTTGTTGATGATCTCTCTATTTAATCATTATTTCAACAAAACAGCACAATGCATATTTTTGTATAAAAAATGGTTAAACCAATGCCTTTTCATAAAGCGCCCTCTTGTGTTTTAATGGCTCTTTTTGAATAATATTTATTGATAATTTATTGATTGATTTTTTACTGAGTCGTTTGTATTTTTTCTAGAACTTTCGAGCATGGTGAAGTTATAACTATTAGTTTGTAATGTTATTGTGCAGGTTTTCGTTACTAAAGCTCAGCCATACCAAAAATGTACTACCCATTTTAATGGATCACTGTAATACGCAAATAATTACTGTTGGTGAAGATGATGGGACAATCTATCACTTCCGAGGCGATCTGGATGTAGCTATCTTTCCGAAGCGAAGCTGAGGAAAGATAGCGCATACATTCAGATCGCCGAGGAAGTGATAGATTGCCATCGCCTGAAACCAAAAGGTGATTATTTGCTTTATATTCCACATCGGACTTCTTCTAGATCTAGTACTAGTCTACTGTTACTGTGTTACTAGGTTTGATCTACTTACCAATAATGTTATTCCATGACAATTCCATAACAGTTCAACATGCATTTCTTCACCCCTGTTCGCAAAATTGGTCATAATGTCGATGAAATTGAAAACTTTACGTTGTAGTCCACAAGGAGAGTCCTGGACCTGGTCTAGACTAGACTGTCTTGAATCGTGTTCATGTCGGTTTCACTGACAGGTATAATGATGTTTTACATTGGCTTTCCCCTCTTCCTTGAGTTTCCGAAGAACAGTTTTGAACACTCGACCAGATTTCGCAAAGTTGGTATCCTTGATAATTATGTCTACACTCTATGTCTCGCAAATTCAAAAAATTTCTCTTTCTTACTGTATGACTCACCATTTCGCGATTTCACACCAACATACAATCTCCCCAACACTTGGTCTAGCGATTTCAAGTCCATGTCAGACAGTTTGTCAAAATGTATGATTCCAGCATCGCAATAATCTTGGAACACTTTCAGGCTGAACTTAAGTTGTCGCTTTGTATTTTTACTTTCACTCTCAAGTAAAAACGTGTCCATTTCATCCTCATCAAAAAGCTCAAACCTTACGTTTGTGGCCGCCATTTTATTAGAGCAACAGAACGAGCAATTAACAGCAAACGGTGCATGTAATGTACGATACGTATGTACAGCTGTGCATAGCGTGCAACGTACATACATGCAGTGTACTACCGGATGCACAACGAATACAATTAAATTTGTAATTCGCGCGCATAGAGTTATCGCGCCGGTACGGAATTTGAGTGGCCACACACTCCACGTTAAATTCAATGCAACCGCGGAGTGTAGATAGTACGTTACCAATTATCTAGTGAGTGCAACGCACTTTCACCCAAGATATCTACACAGTGTAACGAAGTTTTCTTCTCCCATCAATGATGGGCGAAACTATGTTTCATCACGTGATTAACTTTTGACCAATCGTAGAGCAAGATTCTTAGTATGTGGAATATAATTTATCATATCCACACTCAGTAGTGCAATTTAGGAGCTGGGTTGGGGGTTTGAGCACATATTCTCAATAATAGGTTGGTTCAACGGGGGGGGGGGGGGGGGGGGGGGGAGGGGGGGGGGGGGGTCAGAAGATACATACCTGCCTCCTGCTTTTGTCCACATTTCAAAATGATAAAGGATATGTACAACTTAAAGATATAAAGTCAAGTTACACAAAATATATATATCAAATTCTATTTGTGAAACTATAGAAAACTGTACCATTATTTTAAAAGAAAAAGTCATTCAAAGTCATAGACATATTAATCAGAGATGATCCATTATAGAACTCGACAAACATACTTATCATGATACCTCTTACTGTAGAAATAGGAGATACATACGCATTACAGGAGCACCGAACACGATCATGGTGGGTGCGGCACCACAACCAGCCTATATATGATCCATCAACAGTCCCGGCCAACCTATAAGATGCCGCCAAGCGTTGTTATTTAGCTCCATCAATCCACCAACCATTACCACCGTTTATGTAGACTTAAATTGTATCTTTTGTTTCTCGTCTCTGCAGTAAAAGGCGTGAAATATTACAGGAGCACTAAATAATAAACACCATCATGGCGGGTGCGGCAGCACCACCAGCCTACACGATCCAACAGCCTCAACCCATGGTGCAGCCTACCGTGGTTCTTGGCACCATCAATCCTCCGCCCACAGCTGCGCTGCAGAAACGGGAGAGACGGTGGTCCAAAGCATTAAAGGTGACTCCGAGTACAGACAAACACTCAATCAATCAATCAATCAATCAATCAATCAATCAATCAATCAATCAATCAATCAATCAATCAATCAAGCAATCAATCAATCAATCAATCAATCAATCAATCAATCAATCAATCAATCAATCATTCAATCAATCAATCAATCAATCAATCAATCAATCAATCAATCAATCAATCAATCAATCAATCAATCAATCAACTAGTCAATCAAACAACGAGTATGTGCCTTTCCAGTTTGTATAAGTCAATTTCCCCTATTAAAGTTGTTAATAGTATTTAAAAAATGGTAGATAATGTAATTTATCTAATTTATTTACTGGTCAGTTTCCCTATATATATCATTATACTTATCATTATAATAATTATCAATAGTGTTCTTGTCTTATTATTGAAGGTGACTGGATGGCTACAGGTGTCACTTGGCATAGTGACCGTGATATTTGGGATTGTTGCCATTATCATCCGAGCTTGGTCCTCCTACTATGCCACGCCCATCTGGATGGGCCTACTGGTAAGATTAAAATGATAGTACAGTTTTGGTCAAACAGAATGTTAGTAACTAAAACTTGTCAGTTATCATTAAAAAACTCATTATAAACGGCTTAGTTACAGGGCTGTTTTACTCAAAAAGCAGCTGTTAACCATAATAAGGCCGGGAGGGGGGGGGGGGGGGCATAATGGTCCCCCCCTCCGCGATTTTTGTTATTGCTCCAAAACGCGGTAAGATGACGCGCCGCTGCTTGGTGACTTTTTTCTTTTTGGTCTTGCGCATATTTTAAAACAAACATTTTGAAAATCGGACCTACCGTTACGAAGCCACGTGACCTTTTGTCTATGCATGTCCGCCCGAAAATCGCTCAATTTCGTGATTTGTGTACAAAACATATGGAAATATCAGTTTTCATAAAAGGAGGTATATCATTGGTTATTTGGTCTTGTTTACATTTTATATGTTTGTTTTGGGGTTCGAATAGTTGAATTATAGGTAGAAATAAAATAAACAACAAAAACAATAAAATACATAAGTAAACAAAATTAAAAATACATATAAATTATAAAAACAATAGAAAACATAAGGAAGAACTTGGCTCTTCCAAATTTGTTTGTCGTATTATTATTCCAAATGCTCTAAAGAATATATTTAGTGAAACCAGAATTTAATTATGAAGAATATATGATTTATGGGTGAAAATATGAATTTCATGACCTTATTTGCATAAATTACCATAACTATGCACATTGATGAATTTTTCAAAAAATTAAAATTTCCATTGTATTCTATACACTTCACTTATCATGCGTGCAAATTTTCACGGCGATCGGCCGCTCCGCGGCCGAGATAGTGCCCCCTGGTCGAAGGAAGACCTCAAATAGCCCGGCCTTTTTCGGGTTAACACAAGAGGGCGCTCTCCTGTCACCTCAAAATATGTGAATGTGATGTTTGGTAAAAAATAATTATTTTGTAGAGCGATCATCAACAGTTATTTTAAAACCAATTTGGTATATTTTCAGAAATATGTAGGATTAATATATATTTTAAATATTGAATCAAAGTTGGTTCCCAACATTTATTCCTATCAGATATATTTATGGATATTTCAGGCGTTTGTGATTTTGATCAAACAAAGTTGATTCCGTCATTAAAATTGTGAGCTTTTTCAAATTGCTACACTTACGTTGTTTTGAATTACCTCACAAAACATATTTCTTGGCGCGCCCTCCAAACCCAAACTGAAATACCCCTTAAAAATTGATCCATTAACTTTATAACATTTTTACAAAAGTACAATTTGAGCCTTCAATAATAATTATACCGATAATCATGTAATATTCTTCCCAATAATGCTTGAAATTTCATATAAAATGAACACTGTTTACCTAGTGAAAATTTTCAAATATAATTTCAGATTTTATACCATACTGCCCATTGACTACAAACGCAAAGCGTTCCAGGACGCTTCACAATCTCCATAATTAGAGAGACATTTAAAAATCAAATCCAGTTTCTTTCTTCCGAGTTCATGTAAATGTTTACTTTTATAATTTGTTCCCTCTTACTCAAAACAATAATTACACACGAGGAGCACGGGGGGAGCACGAGCACGAGCATGGAAAAGGGTTTTTGGGGAAAACCAGTTATCAATATGACCTAGTACTAGCTAACTTGATAGAGTACCTACCGATCTACTAATCTAACACATTACATTGTGTGAACTTTACTTTCTCCGCAGTTTTTCGTCACCACTGGAATTCTTGGTGTATTGGCCTCGTCCAGAAAGAAGAAAGGGCTGGTAAGTTCATTATATCATACTCGACATAAAAGTGTGAGGTGGGGTGCTAGAGTACTGCACCCCCCCCCCCCCCCAATTCGGCCCCCTAGAGTTTTTAAAACATAAATATTGGGGCAAAATGCACCTTATATTTGGGTAATATTTTCGGAAAAACTAATTTCAGCGGAATAAAATTTCTAACATTAAGGAATAAAGGTTCAAATCTGCAACCTTAAAGGGATCTAGTAACTTTGTTGACATGTGCAAAAAGTGATGAATGGTTGATACAATGTATATTGTTGTTATCTGATATGTCCACTGGGTGTTGTGTGAAATTCCAAGTTAAATGGACGTTATATGGCCGAGTAATGAGCAAAGATGCAAAGTGATATTCACTAACTCATTGCACTGACTTTGTACACGGTTTTGACTATCCAGTGGATAGTTCAACATCTGAACACTTCAATCGTAAATATCTTTTGAACGAAAGGGAAATTCATAAGAACAGAAACCTGTCCCATGCTTTTATTGTTAATACGAATACAACAAGGTATGAGGGATCCGCTAGAATTCCAGTTTGATTTTGAGGATTTGGACAATGATACTATAGTCCCTTTAATGCTACAAGTCTTCTTCTTGTTTCTCTCTGCAACGCCCTCGTCATCACCAGCTTATTTCATATATTTATGACAAATATCTCATAACCTTTGAATGTTGGTTGGCAAAAGCATGACATTATCTTTAACGATGTATGGAAGTCATCTTCCTGTTTTTCTCCAACGCATATAGTGGCCTACTTGGTCAATGTGCTTCCTGACTACACGCGTTGCCTTCCGCTCTCGTCATCATGGTCATAGGCATACCCAGGGGGGGGTTCAACCTCCTCCCCTTTGACTTAAAAATGACTGTTTTGGGGGGTTTGAACCCCACCCCCCCCCCCCTTTCCCACTTGGAGCTGGTCTTGAGACCACATTTTAGCGGTCTCGACCATCATTACCGATGGTCTCGGCCTTGAAAATTTGGAAAGAACCTGATCTCGGCCTTGAAAATTGCGAAGAATCGTGGTCTCGGCCTTGAACATGTTGACAGTAATGTGTTTATGACAATCATTTCACAAATATAGAACCTTTTTTTTTATTTGCAAAAGCAGGATATTTTCTTTGAAGATATATTAAAGTCATCATTCTGTTTCTCTTCAACGCAGGTAGTGGCTATTTTGTTATCATTTTTTCTTCTTCATATATATATGACAATTATATTGCAACCTTTGAACTTTGGTTTGCAAAAGCATGTCATTATCTTTAATAATATTTTATATTTAAGTCTTCTTCTTGTTTGTAGATTGTGGGTTACATGGTCATGTGCATCCTGACTACATTCGTGGCCTTCTCCCTGGTCATCATCTGTATCGTCCTGGCGACGTATGAAGATGACGAGAGATACTATCGTGACTATGGGTATTATCACAGTAGAGTTCACGTTTGCAATCCCGGAGGTTACGAAAGCATTATCTACAACTGCGCCCACAAAGTGGTGAGTCAAGGAATGTTTTAGTGAATGCATAACGTTGGCCCCGTCGCAGGAAGAGTTGCAATCAATTATAAATAACCGTTATTATTATTATTGTTATTATTATTATCAATTAATTGATTGCAAGTCAGATCATGCGACTAAATGCGCAAATCAGAATGGTTCAAATGTGCATAAATTATATTCTGACTTGCAATTAAAACTTTGCAACTTTATACTCGATTACAACACTTTCTGCAACGGAGCCCAGGTATGATAACAGTACAATCATATTGTTTGATTGTTTGCTTATTCGCAGTGAACTTACGTTAGGACTTATGTTAGGACCGAAGCGCGCATAGCACAATAAAGCGCCCTGTTTTTAGGACCAAGCGGAATCGTGCGTGAACGCGACATTCGCGCAACTTTAGAGAGCAGGGAATAACATGGCGCCGCCTTTTAAGCCCCTTGGCCAACGCCCACACAGGCTGACAACGACGCATTTCATTTAAAGTGTCAGAGTTGCTCTGTTTTTCTGAATGAAAAGGGCTAAATTGAAATGGAGCCCTAAGTCCAAACTGTCCTTTATTTGAAGAAGAAGAAGAAGAAGAAGAAGAAGAAGAAGAAGAAGAAGAAGAAGAAGAAGAAGAAGAAGAAGAAGAAGAAGAAGAAGAAGAAGAAGAAGAAGAAGAAGAAGAAGAAGAAGAAGAAGAAGAAGAAGAAGAAGAAGAAGAAGAAGAAGAAGAAGAAGAAGAAGAAGAAGACTTTTCAAAAGGATATCTTTATTTACAAACTATAAATCAAAGTCAGAAGTTTACAATAAAAGAATAGTACATAATACAAACGTAAAGTTTGTTTACAAAGGTTATACAAAGTATAAACATTGTTACCGAAGTAAACAATGTAAAAACAATACAACGTACATGGAATAACAAACGCATCTATATAAGGTAGATGCAAACTCTAAAACAACCAAATCAATTTGCAATCATCGAAAAGGAACAGAGTATTATTATGTGACCACGTTTTTAAAAAAGCATCGACATTGTGGCACAAATGATAATAATGAAATTCATATAAAATCCTGCTTTTTAACCGATGCTGCCAAATAATCACAGGATTGGAAAAAGAATTCGTACGAAACAAAGTATAAATGACACACTTGCAACTAATGATCAAAAAATTAGCAAGGCGCACCGCCTCCCTGCTACGACCACCTGCACACGGGACAAGGGACCAGTATAAATCAAAATTTAAAAGTAAAGATGGGAACAAACGATTCAGTAATACGGACAAAAGAGTAAGGACCGGTTGAATGGCCGGGCATTGAATAAATAAATGTTCGATTGTACCTGGTGCATCCTTGCACCAGCCGCAATGTCGCGAAAAAATATCAGGATTTATATGATGCAAAACAGTAAGTGAGGGCAATATATTGTGAAAAAGCTTAAACTGGACATCGCCTTCCTTCTTCGACGTCGGTAGCTTGTAGACAAGGGCCCACTGCAGCTTGGTTGACTCGTCGACGGACCCAATTCGGTGCCAGTGCGAAACATGGTCGGAAAGTTTGTTAATGATCTTGTTGAACATCCTGTAGATAGATTTTGACGAAGCTTTGCTTCCATTTTCAAGCATCGGCAAGCAGACGTCGATCGCAACCGATGGGAAAGATGAAATTGTCTGTAGATCCACATGTGCCGATATCTTGCACCCAAGCTCGTTGAACCAGGCTGGAAACGCGCTAGCGATGGCAAGGCGCAGGTGCTGGAGTTCGCGGCGGAGGAGACGAAGGGAAGGCGGGCGAAGTCCTTTAAAAAATGTATGTAAAGCGGAGGGGTCAAGCCACAGACCAGACAGGGGGTCAAGCAAGTGGCGGACTAGTTTGGCCCCGCACGCCAAGGGTCGAGCAGGGGGGCAGCAACCAACATAATTATCATTTGGTAACAAAAAACAAGTTAATGGCATATTGGCAACATAATTAAACGAGATAGATCGTGTATCTATACGGGCTCCGGACACCATCCAAGCACGCAAAACCTCACCATAAAAAACCGGCAAACTAACAAGAAATTTAGGGTTAATTTCAACGTGAAACAATTGATAATCATAACCCAACTTACAATATTGTTGAAAAAAACATTTCATAAAAAGGTAAGCCGGATGTGAAGTAAGATTGAAAAAAACGTTGAAGAAAACCGAACCTAAGAGAAAAAACGCGTGCTTGGAGGCAAACTAGACCAAGTCCTCCTTTGTCAGGTTGTTCAAAAAGAACTGATTTTTTCAACATATGTCGCTTCTTAGACCACACAAAATCAACAAGTAAATTCTGGAGTTCATTTAGAATATTGTCTGGGGGAGAAGAACCGCTAAACAGTGGAAAACCTTGGAGGCTGCCAGCTGATTTGCAATTAAAACTTTCCCTTTAAAAGACAAAGAATAAACAAGCCGAGACCAAGAAGCAAACGTTTTAATTAATTTATCTTTACACTTACTCCAATTCCGACGCACATAATTAATTGTGTTTCCCAAATGAACTCCAAGAAACGGGAGACCTTCATTATTCCACATAAAATTCAAGGGCGAATCATTGCGCCCCATCCATCGGCCAACCCATAAGCCCTGAGACTTTTGTGTATTAAGACAAGCAGCAGAGGCGCGGCTAAACAAATCATAAGCCTTCTCAACCACAGCGAACCCTGGGTCCGAAGTAATAAAAACAGTTACATCATCTGCATACGCAGATATAGCACAATTCACATTAGTTCCAGGTATACATAAACCATGATTAATCAAAGTATTCCTTAAAGTAACTAAAAACGGTTCGATTGCAATAGTATAGAGTAGTCCTGAGAGGGGGCACCCCTGACGAATTCCCTTCTCAAAAAGGAAGGGGAAGTCAGTGACCCACTTACTTTTATAAGGCTCTCAGCACCCTCGTACAAAGTCTGTATATAAAAAATAAAACGATCACCAAACCCCATTTTCTTCATAACGTTGAACAAATAAGTGTGATTGATCAACATTATCAAAAGCCTTTTTCTGATCTAAATTAATCAAGGCCAAGGGTATATCTTCAGCATTTGCATACAAAATAGCATCACGAATTAAATTAATATTATCATAAATGGACCGGCCAGGAATACAATATGTTTGATCCTCACCAATAACATTGCCAATATATTGCGTTAGCCTGCCAGCAAGCACCTTGGCAAGAATTTTATAATCCGTATTTAAAAGAGAAACGGGGCGCCAATTTGAAACATCGGCCAAATCTCCTTTTTTAGGGAGCAACGTTATAACTGCCCGTCTAAGAGAGGGAGGCAGAGCCCCTGACTCAAATGACGAACAAATGACAGAGAAAAAATCATCACGTAAAGTAGGCCAAAAGACCTGAAAAAATTCTGATGTGAGCCCATCTAAACCGGGCGACTTATTCTTGCCAAGGTGCTGTACTGCAACATCAAACTCCTCCTCCGAAAGAGGGTCTTCAAGATCCTCTAACAGGGAGGGGTCATAAACAATGGAATCGGGTAATAAATATTCTAGGGCACTCTTATCGACAACAGAAGACGAGTATAAAGACTCATAAAAATTACGAACATGCATTCTTATTTCATTCGGATCTTCTGTTATACAACCAGAAGGGAGACGAATGCGAGACATATTTTTAGAATTCGAATTCGACTTTTCAAGATTAAAAAAGAAACTAGAACAAGAATCAGACTCATTCGTGTATCTAAAGCGAGACCTTATGAGAGCACCCTGTGCCTCATTTTTCAATAATAAATTAAGTGCATCTCTTTGTTCAGCAAGTACATTTCTAATCTCAAGAGTAAAGTCTGGTGTAGACTGAAGTTCATCAATCCTTCTATTAATATCAAATAAAGCTGACCGTTTCTCTTACCTAATCTTAGAGCTATACATTTGAGTAATAGACTTAATATGAACTTTACCAAAATCCCACCAAGAAGCAACTTCCACAAAATTAATCTTTTCCTTCTGCCAATCTAACCAAAAGGATTTTATAATTTCCCTATAATTCTCATTCTCTAATAAAGTATTATTAAAGTGCCAATAAGCACTTCCTCCACGAATTGATGAAGGGGGCTTAAATTTCAACAGCACCGCTGAATGATCAGAAAGGGAACAAGGAATAATATCACATGAATGAACAGAAGAAAATAAACATAGCGGTACATAAAAACGATCTAGCCTGGACTTAGAAGCCCCATGAACACTAGCCGAATTATTCCTAAACCAAGTAAATTTCTTTACACCAGGATTCAATCTACGCCAAGTATCACAAAGCGAAAACGAATTAAATACATTCTTCAAAGCAACTGAAACTTTAGCCCTGTGTTCTACTGACATATGAAAACGATCAAGTACTGGGTTCTCCGTGCAATTAAAATCGCCCCCAATGACAATAGTGCCATGATCATGAAGGGCTGTTATGGTACGTAAAGCCAGCCGATCATCATGGGGGATGAGGGTATTATAAATGTGATATATGGCCCTATTGAAACAAATTTTATGATATAAAATAAACCCATCACAAACAGAAAGTGAAGACAAACACTCTATTTTTGAGCTATTCAATAACGTTGTGACCCCTGACCCACGAGAGGAGCTCGGCGAACAAAAAGGAACATAAGACCATTCCCTCCAACAAGAGCTATTTTCATTTAGCTGATAAGTCTCTTGCAAGAAGACTATATCTGGGTTAGAGGTCAAATGATCAACAAAAACTTTAAAAGACGCATTTTGCGAAATCGCCGAGCACCCACCCGTATTGAGGGTCAGCAGTGACAAAGCCATCACAAAAGAAAAACAACCAACCATAAACAGAGCCATACGTAAAAAACAAAAAAAACAACAACAACAACAACAATCACAAAACCAAAACAAGCTAGACTACACGTCTAGCGTGTTAACTAATTTATAAATCCTCTGTTGCATACTTTTCTTAAATAGCGGACTATTCTTCAAGGGCTTCAATTGTTTCACTAAACCAGGAATATTGGAAGTGTATTTGCGAGCTATTTGAGTTGGTTTTTTCCTGCCTTTAACCGAAGCTAAAAACTTAATAATTTCAGAAGCCGACAGGGGGCCTGGTGTGAGGGGGAGAGTCTCTTCATGTATCGACTCTTCATCAGTCTGGGACTGGGTATCCTCCCAGGTCATAGAGTCAGTGTCTGTCAAGTCTGCGGCGGGGTCCTCGGTCGAGGACAATTGGGTGGAGGGGGGTTCAGGAGTCGGGGTGTCGAGGGCCTGTGTAAGCGTAGGGGACTTGTTCACCAAAGGGGTAAGAGACTTCTTCTGCATTTTCCTCTGAGGGGATGGGGTCTTGAGTGGTGTAAGGGTATTAGAAATCTCTTCTGCAGGCGTGGCTGCAGTCTGTTTCCGCTTGGAGACAACATCC